>JBAMJV010011222.1:0-91098 GCA_037951105.1 Echinarachnius parma
TCTATCAGGACATACTCATAAGCTACACATGAGGGACCTTAATTCCACAAGCTTTGCTTTCAACCAAGGTCACCTCATCTTTCTATTGTAACGCCATATTTTGTCAATTTGTTATGTTCATGTCATATTTGTAATGTGTGTTATAAATGTAAGAAAGATAAAATAAACTTGAAACTTGGAACTTGAAACATCGGAGGCAGAGGCTGTGAATGTTAGTGCAATATATTAAGTGAGAACGTGAGATGGCGTTCTCCCATACCGAGACAACTTACCATCATCTCCTACCAAATGCTGGAGGACCGTGAATGGTGTTTCCTTTCCCTCATCTGAAACCAAAGGCAGTAAGGTCAAAGGTCACACTGTCTACACATTATTAATATCATTATTTGTGTAAAAATATGCAGGTAGGCTAACAAATTGGAAGCAGAGGCTGTGAATGCTACTGCAATTGATGTGAGATGGCTTTCTCCTGTACCGAGACAACTTGCCATCTCCTACCAAAAGCTGTCAGTGGAGAAGTTCGTTTCCGAAGGCAGTGGGGTCAAAGGTCACACTGTCTACAGTCCACACATTATTTATTAATATATCATTATTTTTCTCAAAATGTGCAGGTGGGCTAACATTGGAGGCAGAGGCTGTGAATGCTACTGCGATAGATGTGAGATGGCGTTCTCCTGTACCGAGACAACTCACCATTTCCTACCAAAAGCTGTCCGAGGAGAAGTTCGTTTCCGACCTCTCATCAGCAACCAAAGGCAGAGGGGTCAGAGGTCACATTGCCTACGGAGGGCTAGAAGAGGGCGCTCTTTTCAAAGTAACGTGCAGATCAACAGATAGCAGGAGTAGCTTAATGTCATTAGATGTCGTAGTTAGTACAAGTAAGTAAATTTCACCAACATTTTTTGCAGATCTGTTTGAAATCAAGACAAGTTATGTACAAGTACGTTGTGTGAGGTGTTAAATATCAAAAACAATCCTTAAAGGGGTAGTTCAGTTTTGGTAGAGAGGGCGCTGCACATCACAATTTTTTTGTGAGGTAATGAAAAACTGGGTGTCGAATTTGAGAGAACATGCAATTTTAATAGCAGAATAAACTTTATTTGGTCAAAATCGATCCAGAAACAGCTGAAATATCAATAAATATATCTGATCTTATAATTATTTGGGGCCCAAATAATTAGATGAATTTTTCAAAAAATAAAAAAATTACATACACTTTTTCAACAATTTTCAAAAGCGCTTTTTAAATAGTTGTTGATGATCTCTCTATTTAATCATGATTTCAATAAAACATCACATGCATAATTTTGTATGAAAAATGGTTCAAACAATGCCTTTTTAGAGAACGCCCTCTTGTGTTTTAATGGCTCTTTTTGAATGATAATGGGCTTTTTACTTAGTCGTTTGTAATTTGTTTATACGTTTCGAGCATGGTGGAGTTATAACTATTAGTTTATAATGTTCAGGTTTGGTTACTAAAGTTCAGGCTTACCAAAACTGTACTACCCCTTTAACCCATCCGGGACAGGCCGTGAACTTTAAATGTCTTGAATAAAAGACCATGCAAATGCAAAATCACCCCATCAAGTTTGCCAAGTTGACAGCAAATTGTACAGTATGCAATTATTTAGTTTTGATGTACTATATGATGTAGAATTGAACCTACACCAGTGGAGGGCAAAATAGCTCTCTTTATAAAGAATTCAATGACATTTTGGTTGGCGTACATATAATGTTTAAGAAAAATAAACTTTATAATTTATTGCTAGTGTTGCCAGTTATGCAAGAACTTGTTTTATAAGTGACTTTGCAATCTTGGGACGTTGAAATCTCTTTGACCTGTACAAAGTTTGAGACTTGATGATCATAAGAGTTCCTAAACAGCCTACGGTTTATTATGCATGTATTGGTCACACCTGTAGCACATTAGAAGAATACAATGTAGTTGCATGTCGATGAATATATGAATGAAAATGTTCTTTATGTTCTCTCTGTGTTTTTTTTCTCAGAATGTTCAAATAATTTATTACATCATGGAAGAAATTTGTTGGTAGTAAGCCAAGCTCAAACTACCCCAGGAGCATCAACCTTTGCAGAGGACACAACACTTAGTGCAACAACAATAAACTCTGCAACAACAGGAGATGAAACAACAACGGGTGGGTCTGATACATCTACCACAGATGCTACACTCGCCACAAACTCATCACAGTTGTTTACAACCGAAGATACAACTTTAGGTCCCTTCAGTACTGTAGAATTACTTGAAACAACAAATGTAGAGACCACAATAGACAATGCTGCATCTTCCACTCCTGTCGTCAGTGGCGCCTTGACGTCAAGTAGCTTTACAACTGGACCAACAGTGTCAGACACTGTTACCACTTCTGGAAGCTATGAAACAACAGGCAATGATGCTACTAGCTCAGGCACAGTTTCTATTGACTCTGGAGTTTCGTTTCCAGAGACAACTGTTAGTGATGTTGCAACATCTGCCGCTGTTGCAACCACAACAGAAGAGGCAACAGGAACAACAGGTGTTGTTGTTTCTACGAGTGATTCTTCTGCAACAACACTGGAAGCTACAACAAATGGTGCAACAACATCAGGGGCTAACACGGATGATATAGCAACAACAGGAGTCCAAGAGACCTTAGGACAAACTGACCCAGCATCAACTGTCGTCACACTTGCTACAACTGAGCAACCCAGCACTATCACATCAAGTGCAAATGGACTCTCTACATCTCAAACTGCCACGACTTCTGAGAGCACAACTGTTATCGCAACAACACAGGAAACAGATACCCCCGTTGCGACGACCACACAGCACATGACGCTGTCTACAGAAACTCCCATTGCAACAACAGCAGAGAGCACAGCCACACAGACGAGCAGTGGTTTTCAGAGCTCTACCGGTGATCAAGGAACGACAACATCTGACGTCACGCAAGATAGTTCTGACGGAGGTTTCTCGGTTTTATCATCCGCCATGACACTTGCAGCAGGTTCTGCCACAGTGGACATGACAAGTTCAGGTACAGATCTTTAAATTCATTTATGTATGCATTTGATTCTTCACTAGTTACAAATTCAATGGAGTTATATTACAAAGAAGAGCAACTTGAGCAAGAATGTTTTAAATTGTAAGAATACATTTTTTTTTTACTATGGAAAAGGAACAGAATAATACAAATATTAATAAGAATAAAGAATAAAGGAATTTGTTGCATGGTATAGTAAAAAGGATGATGAATTGCACCAAATGAGCTCTGGAAGTTCACAGAAGAATGATTTAAATGAGCAACCTGTACATCACTATTCTGGTGCACTGAGCTCTCTCAGCACTACATTTGTCTTTACATGGTTATTCTTTTCATCAAGTGCAGACCAAAGACCCAGTGACAAAAGAGAGCAGCTCAGCGGGCCTATCAGAAAAAGAGTGAGGTGTTGCAACATGATTACCTTCTTTTTCCTCACTACCGTCTGATCTTTTTTGTTATCCCATGTCTTTTTTCCATAAATTACAGACCTCGCAACGGCCCAGCAGCAAGCCACAGTCACTTCAGAAGAGGCAACAGTCGTCTCTGGAGCAACTACGGACTCTGACGTGACCACGGCTGAAGTGACTCAGGGGCAGACATCCGAGACTGCCACAACACCTGGGGTGACCCTTTCGTCAGAGGGAGTCACATCAGATTCAACAGTTACTGCTTCCTCTTCAGATTCAGTCACATCAGATTCAATGCTGACTTCATCATCGAGTTCAACATCGGGAACTGTTGGTGAGACAACTGGAACTTCCTCTCCTGGCATCGTACCAACTTCACAGTCGGCTGCGGGTGAAACTACATCAGAGGTAATGTCAGTTTCCAGTAGAGATTATGGTGGTGGGAGTCCTACTAATCTTCAGTCTGTAACAGTAACAGATGTAACAACAAATGAGCAACTAATATCAATTGAAGGTGGTGTGACTACTAACATTCTTATGTCAGATAGAGTAACAGTGCAAGTCACCGATAGTTATTCAATGGGAGTATCGAATAATGTTGATGTAACTTCTGGTGCTCAGACATCAATGTCATCACATGCCTTAAAAGTTACAGAGGTAACAACAAAGGAAGAATTTACATCAGATGGAGGTGTTGGGACTACTGAGCAAAGAACATCCTTTGGGACTATGCTTCCAGGTTCTTCAACAGGTGTCACAGTTACTACACCAGACAATGACCTCACATCTGAAGAGACAACACTATATGAAGATGTTACATCTGAAGTGACTGCACCAGACAAAGACCTTACATCTGAATTTACAACACCAAAGAATTACCTAACCTCTAAAGTGACAACACAGGACGATGACCTTACATCTGAAGTGACAACACAAAACAATGACCTCACTTCTGAAGTGACTTCACCAGAAAAAGATCTTACATCTGAAGAGACAACACCAGCTGAAGATGTTACATCTGAAGTGACTACACCAGACAAAGACCTTACATCTGAAGTGATTACACCAGACAAAGACCTTACATCTGAAGTGACTACACCTGAGGAAGACCTCTCATCTGAAGTGACTACACCAGACAAAGACCTCACGTCGGAATTGACTACACCAGACATTGACCTCTCATCTAAAGTGACTACAACAGGCATTTACCTCACATCTGAAGTGACTACACCAGACGAAGACCTCACATCTGAAGTGACTGCACCTGACGAAGACTCCACATCTGAAGTGACTACACCTGAAAAAGACCTCACATCAGAATTGACTACACCAGAGAAGGAACTCACATCTGCGTGGACCACTGATTTTACTGATGACTCTAACTCTCAAACAACAAGCGTGTCAACACAAGGGGAGTTGACGATCAAAACAGTATCCGATGAAGCAGTAACAAATGAAGGCACCACATATTCCACTCCAGCAGATTATTCTGAATCATTTACAAAATCAACAACGGATGCAATGGAAACTTTGGGGGCTACCACTGGTTTTAATGATGACACTACCCCTCAAACGACAAGTATCTCAACACAAGGAGAGTTAACAAGTGAAGAGGTATCCGATATGGAAGTAACAAATGTGGGCACCACATTTTCTGCTGAAACAGATTATTCTGAATCATTTACAAAATCAACAACCAATGTATTTGAAACTTCAGGAACTACCTCTAGTTTCACTGATGGCCTAAGTTCTGAAATAACTAGCCTTTCAACACATGGAGAGTTGGCGAGTGAAATTGCATTTACTGCGACAACCATGCCTCTGTCATCAGTAGTGGATGTGTCTTCTAGTATTTCTTTTGAGCCGGTCAGTGGTACAACACATGATGGACAGAGCACTTCTACTAGGATCTCTTCTACAAATATGTCCCCTAATACCAGTTTACAACAAACTAAGGAAGACAGTACTGATGTTTCTGATATTTCTTTTGTTACTAGCAACATTTCTACAACACAGGATATGACAAGCTTGGCTGGTGAAACTGTTAGTCCTATAATGAGTTCTACAGATAATCCTACACAGGTAACAACAAACAAATATAAGCATTGTTCATTCATTTTAGCCCTGCTATTGTCTCATAGAAAGTATTTCACATTTCTTGAGCAGCATTATTCGCATCACAATGCTCATCACAATTATAGTTGCTCTCTACATGATTGTTGGCAGAAAATGATTGTGTGAGCATCATCATAGTTGTGGTTGTCATCATCAGATAAAATCAGGCCACTGCCGCAGTATTTTCATAACATTGTTCACGGCAACTATATCTGCTCTCCATATCATTGCAGAAATGATTGCAAATGCATCATCATCGTAGCCGTTGTCATCATTTTCATCATCATGTCATGATCAGCCCATTGCAGCAGTATTTGCATCACAATGCTCATCACAACTACTTCTGCTGTCCACATCATTGTTTGCAAAATTGTGTACGCATCATCATCGTCATATTCAGCATCATCGTCATCAGTCAGCCCATTGTAGGCAAAGGACACTCCAATATGGATTGAAAAGATGTTTTTCTTTTATGGACTCGTGCCTCTTTTGTTGTGTAGACTACATATGCTTATCTTGTGTAGAAGCGATCCCCCTGGTACCAATGAACATAGTTTTTTGATCTCTTCACTGAAGCGTCTGCCTTTTCTGTTGTCCTTATTGCAATCATAGTCTCCATCCTGTGATGTTTGTAGCTCACCTCCATGAAAATGATAATAGGCTCAATGTAAATAGCGCCTAATATGATATTATATCATTTCTAAGCGCTTTACATTACAATGCAAACTAGCACACATTGTGTGCACCATCTCCACTCCCTGTGGAGCATATAGAGACAGTTCTTGCAAGTTGACCAGTCCACTTTCATTCGTTTTAACTTTATAATTTTGTAGAATAACATTTTCAACCCATTCATGACTGATTGATTTGGCTGTAGCATGTATTCTTCATAGACCCACACCTAAGTATTTTCTGGACCAGTCCTGCATAGGTTAAATTTACGGGTCTTTTTTCTCATATCTGTATAGTTAATTCCTAGCATCTCTTATGTATGGTAAGCTTTTAGTAGTAAGCTTGTCTAGGTTTTATTCCATATTTTCTTTTTCAGCGCAGTCTCTTATATTAAACAAATATACCATGCACTGAGAGCCTCTAGTTGAAATTATGGATTCCGAGGTGACAGGAAAAGCACTATGTTCTGAGGGTCGTAGACCCGAAGAACATAGTGCTTTTTCTGTCACCGAGGAATCCATAATTTCACTAGTGGCTCGAAATAGTGCATGATATATTTGTTTTATATCCTTCGCATAATCATAATCATCGCAAAAACAAATGATTTCAATTCAATTAAAGAAAAATATAAAGAAAAACTAAACATTGATCATGGAACCATCACTGCACTGACTATGTTCTGTTTGTGACACTGACCCCCTTTGCGCAATCTTTCCATACATGGTTACGCGCCTTAACAACTAATGCGCACCCAAATGCAAAATGCGCGCATCAAAGTGAATAATTAACCTGCTTTACATACTACACACGTGTAAACGTATTTGTGTGGAGATTATACATTACACATACAGCTAGTGCAGTGCACACCGCGGCTGATTGTTAAATGACGAATTAGTGTCACGACCACAGAAGGACAACGATGCACAATGTGCACCATTGTCGTAATTTTTAAATTCGAATACCGCTACATTATACATGAAATGCATCTCTAGAATATTCTTTGGAACTTATTGATATTCACGGGTGAAAGTATGCTGTATTTCTTTTTTAAAAAACTCTTTCAGAAATCTCGTCGAGCATCTTTCGCAAGCTAAAACAAGACCTCTGCTCGCAGGGAAGTTTTATAACACGCATCTCTATGGGCTCAATATGATCACCCGGCGTCTATGACGTCATTCATGGAATAGCATTTACTATTCCATGAATGACGTCACGCATAGCACATTTTTCTCCATGGGCATTACTATGTTTGGTCACATGACGCTATGTAGACCAATCACTGAACAGGATTTCATTCATGTAGGATATACACTGTAAACTGTTTTATTATCAACAGGAGCATTTATTATAATACTGCATACACGCATTTCATTTGATAGAACTTGTTCGTTGTAGATTCATCCTGGCACATATTTCAGTTGTTTTATCATCTGGCAAGCTTAGACACTGATATGTTTTTCTTTTATCATAAAAGCTGTTTCTTGTTTTTAAAAAATTGAGAAACAGTCAAAATTTTAGCAAATAGTACACACAATGTCCTTACAAATAACATGAAATTGAAAGTAAAATTTATACTAAATTAGAAATGTAAAAAATCTAAACCTGTGATCTGCGTATTAGGAGAGAAGTTCTATGCAAGAAAATTAATCATGCCATCTGCTTTCTATCCAGATTTTACTAGAGTTATTCTGATATTATTTATTAATTTTTTTTTTTTTTTTCAAACTTGTCTTTACTTCAGGGTCAAACCAGTACGGATGCGAGCACAGAGGAAACGACTGAGAGTTATCAAACCACGCAAATCACTCCTAGCTTTGGTGCTTCTACGCAGACTCCTGTTCCCGTAGATCAGAACACACTCCAAACTACAACATCACAGAGCGGTACAAGTGATCAGCCAACTACCAATAGAGATTCAGCCAGCACTGAGGAGGTAACGGGTGTACAGACTACAGTCCTCACAGCCACATCACAGGGTTTGAGCAGTAGTGGACGGACAGCTGTTACTGATTCAGCCAGCACCGAGGAGAACACTGCTGCACATAGTACTGAAGGAACCACTGCAATAGATCAGAACACTTCAGAGGAAGTGACCCAAGCTCAGAGTACAAGTGGTCTGGCCACAACTACGCAAGGTTCTTTGACCACAGAAGATCTGACGATTGCCCAAAGTACAGATGTAACAGAAGCCTCCACACAGTCTGTTAGCTCTACAGAGCCTTTGATCTCAACAACAGTTGAAGGAACCACTGCAGTCGATCAGAGCACTACAGAGGAAGTAACCCAAGCTCAGAGTACAAGTGGTCTGGCCACAGCTACACAAGTATCTTTGACCAAAGAAGATCTGACGAGTGCCCAAAGTACAGATGTAACAGGAGCATCCACACCGTCAGTTACCTCTACAGAGCCTTTGATCTCAACAATGGTTGAAGTAACCACTGTAATCGATCAGAGCACTACAAAGGAAGTGACCCAAGCTCAGAGTACAAGTGGTCTGGCCACAACTACACAAGTATCTTTAACCACAGAAGATCTGACGAGTGCCCAAAGTACAGATGTAACAGGAGCATCCACACCGTCAGTTACCTCTACAGAGCCTTTGACCTCAACAACGGTTGAAGTAACCACTGTAATCTATCAGAGCACTACAGACGAATTGACCCAAGCTCAGAGTACGAGTGGTCTGGCCACAACTACACAAGTATCTTTGACCACAGAAGATCTGACGAGTGCCCAAAGTACAGATGTAACAGAAGCCTCCACACAGTCTGTTACTTCTACAGAGCCTTTGATCTCAACAACGGTTGAAGTAACCACTGTAATCTATCAGAGCACTACAGAGGAATTGACCCAAGCTCAGAGTACGAGTGGTCTGGCCACAACTACGCAAGGTTCTTTGACCACAGAAGATCTGACGAATGCCCAAAATACAGATTTCACAGGCGCATCCACACCGTCAGTTACTTCTACAGAGCCTTTGATCTCAACAACGGTTGAAGTAACCAATGTAATCGATCAGAGCACTACAGAGGAAGTAACCCAAGCTCAGAGTACAAGTGGTCTGGCCACAACTACGCAAGGTTCTTTGACCACAGAAGATCTGACGAGTGCCCAAAGTACAGATGTAGCAGGAGCGTCCACACCGTCGGTTACCTCTACAGAGCCTTTGATCTCAACAACAGTTGAAGGAACCACTGCAGTCGATCAGAGCACTACAGAGGAAGTAACCCAAGCTCAGAGTACAAGTGGTCTGGCCACAACTACACAAGTATCTTTGACCACAGAAGATCTGACGAGTGCCCAAAGTACAGATGTAACAGGAGCATCCACACCGTCAGTTACCTCTACAGAGCCTTTGATCTCAACAACGGTTGAAGTAACCACTGTAATCGATCAGAGCACTACAGAGGAAGTGACCCAAGCTCAGAGTACAAGTGGTCTGGCCACAACTACACAAGTAACTTTGCCAACAGAAGATCTGACGAGTGCCCAAAGTACAGATCTAACAGAAGCCTCCACACAGTCTATTACTTCTACAGAGCCTTTCATCTCAACAACATTTGAAGGAACCACTGCAATTGATCAGAGCACTACAGAGGAAGTGACCCAAGCTCATAGTACAAGTGGTGTGGCCACAACCGTGCAAGGCTCTCTGACCACAGAAGATCTTACGAGTGCCCAAAGTACAGATGTAACAGGAGCCTCCACAACGTCTGTTAGCTCTACAGAGCCTTTGATCTCAACAACGGTTGAAGTAACCACCGTAATCGATCAGAGCACTACAGAGGAAGTGACCCAAGCTCATAGTACAAGTGGTCTGGCCACAACTACGCAAGGTTCTTTGACCACAGAAGATCTGACGAGTGCCCAAAATACAGATTTCACAGGCGCATCCACACCGTCAGTTACCTCTTCTGAGTCTTTCATCTCAACAACAGTTGAAGGAACCACTGTAATCGATCAGAGCACTACAGAGGAAGTGACCCAAGCTCAGAGTACAAGTGGTGTTGCGACAACCATGCAAGGCTCTCTGACCACAGAAGATCTGACGAGTGCCCAAAGTACAGATGTAACGGGAGCCTCCACACAGTCAGTTACCGCTACAGAGCCTTTGATCTCAACAACAGTTGAGGGAACCACTGTAATCGATCAGAGCACTACATACGGAGTAACCCAAACTCAGAGTACAAGTGGTCTGTCCACAACAACACAAGTATATTTGACCACAGAAGATCTGACAAGTGCCCAAAGTACAGATGTTACAGGAGCATCCACACCGTCAGTTACCTCTACAGAGCCTTTGATCTCTACAACAGTTGAAGGAACTACTGTAAGCGATCAGAGCACTACAGAGGAAGTGACCCTAGCTCAGAGTACAAGTGGTGTGGCCTCAACCATGCAAGGCTCTTTTACCACAGAAGATCTGACGAGTGCCCAAAGTACAGATGTAACAGGAGCGTCCACACAGTCAGTTACCTCTACAGAGCCTTTGATCTCAACAACAGTTGAAGGAACTACTGTAAGCGATCAGAGCACTACAGAGGAAGTGACCCTAGCTCAGAGTACAAGTGGTGTGGCCTCAACCATGCAAGGCTCTTTTACCACAGAAGATCTGACGAGTGCCCAAAATACAGATTTCACAGGCGCATCCACACCGTCAGTTACCTCTACTGAGTCTTTCATCTCAACAACATTTGAAGGAACCACTGCAATTGATCAGAGCACTACAGAGGAAGTGACCCAAGCTCAGAGTACAAGTGGTGTGGCCACAACCGTGCAAGGCTCTCTGACCACAGAAGATCTTACGAGTGCCCAAAGTACAGATGTAACAGGAGCCTCCACAACGTCTGTTAGCTCTACAGAGCCTTTGATCTCAACAACGGTTGAAGTAACCACTGTAATCGATCAGAGCACTACAGAGGAAGTGACCCAAGCTCATAGTACAAGTGGTCTGGCCACAACTACGCAAGGTTCTTTGACCACAGAAGATCTGACGAGTGCCCAAAATACAGATTTCACAGGCGCATCCACACTGTCAGTTACCTCTACTGAGTCTTTCATCTCAACAACATTTGAAGGAACCACTGCAATTGATAAGAGCACTACAGAGGAAGTGACCCAAGCTCAGAGTACAAGTAGTGTGGCCACAACCGTGCAAGGCTCTCTGACCACAGAAGATCTTACGAGTGCCCAAAGTACAGATGTAACAGGAGCCTCCACAACATCTGTTAGCTCTACAGAGCCTTTGATCTCAACAACGGTTGAAGTAACCACTGTAATCGATCAGAGCACTACAGAGGAAGTGACCCAAGCTCATAGTACAAGTGATGTTGCGACAACCATGCAAGGCTCTCTGACCACAGAAGATCTGACGAGTGCCCAAAGTACAGATGTAACGGGAGCCTACACACAGTCAGTTACTGCTACAGAGCCTTTGATCTCAACAACAGTTGAGGGAACCACTGTAATCGATCAGAGCACTACATACGGAGTAACCCAAACTCAGAGTACAAGTGGTCTGTCCACAACAACACAAGTATCTTTGACCACAGAAGATCTGACAAGTGCCCAAAGTACAGATGTAACAGGAGCATCCACACCGTCAGTTACCTCTACAGAGCCTTTGATCTCAACAACAGTTGAAGGAACTACTGTAAGCGATCAGAGCACTACAGAGGAAGTGACCCTAGCTCAGAGTACAAGTGGTGTGGCCTCAACCATGCAAGGCTCTTTTACCACAGAAGATCTGACGGGTGCCCAAAGTACAGATGTAACAGGAGCGTCCACACAGTCTGTTACTTCTACAGAGCCTTTGATCTCAACAACGGTTGAAGTAACCACTGTAATCGATCAGAGCACTACAGAGGAAGTAACCCAAGCTCAGAGTACAAGTGGTCTGGCCACAACTACGCAAGGTTCTTTGACCACAGAAGATCTGACGAGTGCCCAAAATACAGATTTCACAGGCGCATCCACACTGTCAGTTACCTCTTCTGAGTCTTTCATCTCAACAACAGTTGAAGGAACCACTGTAATCGATCAGAGCACTACAGAGGAAGTGACTCAAGTTCAGAGTACAAGTGGTGTTGCGACAACCATGCAAGGCTCTCTGACCACAGAAGATCTGACGAGTGCCCAAAGTACAGATGTAACAGGAGCCTCCACACAGTCAGTTACTGCTACAGAGCCTTTGATCTCAACAACAGTTGAGGGAACCACTGTAATCGATCAGAGCACTACATACGGAGTAACCCAATCTCAGAGTACAAGTGGTCTGTCCACAACAACACAAGTATCTTTGACCACAGAAGATCTGACAAGTGCCCAAAGTACAGATGTAACAGGAGCATCCACACCGTCAGTTACTGCTACAGAGCCTTTGATCTCAACAACAGTTGAGGGAACCACTGTAATCG
Organism: Echinarachnius parma; assembly: GCA_037951105.1. NCBI lineage: Eukaryota > Metazoa > Echinodermata > Echinoidea > Clypeasteroida > Echinarachniidae > Echinarachnius > Echinarachnius parma. The sequence goes on from JBAMJV010011222.1 coordinate 12,655, forward strand.
ATCAGAGCACTACATACGGAGTAACCCAATCTCAGAGTACAAGTGGTGTGGCCTCAACCATGCAAGGCTCTTTTACCACAGAAGATCTGACGAGTGCCCAAAGTACAGATGTAGCAGGAGCGTCCACACCGTTGGTTACCTCTACAGAGCCTTTGATCTCAACAACAGTTGAAGGAACCACTGCAGTCGATCGGAGCACTACAGAGGAAGTAACCCAAGCTCACAGTACAAGTGGTCTGGCCACAACTACACAAGTATCTTTGACCACAGAAGATCTGACGAGTGCCCAAAGTACAGATGTAACAGGAGCATCCACACAGTCTGTTACCTCTACACAGCCACTGATTTCAACAACAGTTGGAACAACCACATCTATTGATGAAAGTACTACAGAGGAATTAACCCAAACTCAGAGTACAAGTGGTTTGGCCACAACTACGGAACGTTTTTTGACCACAGAAGATCTGACGAGTGCACAAAGTACAGATGTAACAGAAGCATCCACACAGTCTGTTACCTCTACACAGCCACTGATTTCAACAACAGTTGGAACAACCACATCTATTGATGAAAGTACTACAGAGGAATTAACCCAAACTCAGAGTACAAGTGGTCTGGCCACAACTACGCAAGGTTCTTTGACCACAGAAGATCTAACGAGTGCACAAAATACAGATGTAACAGGCGCATCCACACCGTCAGTTACCTCTACTGAGTCTTTCATCTCAACAACATTTGAAGGAACCACTGCAATTGATCAGAGCACTACAGAGGAAGTGACCCAAGCTCAGAGTACAAGTGGTATGTCCACAACCGTGCAAGGCTCTCTGACCACAGAAGATCTTACGATTGCACAAAGTACAGATGTAACAGAAGCCTCCACAGCGTCTGTTAGCTCTACAGAGCCTTTGATCTCAACAACGGTTGAAGTAACCACTGTAATCGATCAGAGCACTACAGAGGAAGTGACCCAAGCTCCGAGTACAAGTGGTTTGGCAACAACTACGGAAGGTCCTTTGACCACAGGAGATATTACAATCAGTGTCCAGAGTACTACAGATGGAACAGGAGTGTCCACACAGTCCATTACCTCTACTGAGCCTTTCATCTCAACAACAGCTGAAGCAACCACTGCAATTGATCAGAGCACTACAGAGGAAGTGACCCAAGCTCAGAGTACAAGTGGTCTGGCCACAACTACGCAAGGTTCTTTGACCACAGAAGTTCTGACGAGTGCCCAAAATACATATTTCACAGGCGCATCCACACCGTCAGTTACCTCTACTGAGTCTTTCATCTCAACAACATTTGAACGAACCACTGCAATTGATCAGAGCACTACAGAGGAAGTGACCCAAGCTCAGAGTACAAGTGGTATGTCCACAACCATGCAAGGCTCTCTGACCACAGAAGATCTTACGAGTGCAAAAAGTACAGATGTAACAGAAGCCTCCACAACGTCTGTTAGCTCTACAGAGCCTTTGATCTCAACAACGGTTGAAGTAACCACTGTAATCGATCAGAGCACTACAGAGGAAGTGACCCAAGCTCAGAGTACAAGTGGTTTGGCAACAACTACGGAAGGTCCTTTGACCACAGGAGATATTACAATCAGTGTCCAGAGTACTACAGATGGAACAGGAGTGTCCACACAGTCCATTACCTCTACTGAGCCTTTCATCTCAACAACGGCTGAAGCAACCACTGCAATTGATCAGAGCACTACAGAGGAAGTGACCCAAGCTCAGAGTACAAGTGGTCTGGCCACAACTACGGAACGTTCTTTGACCACAGAAGATCTGACGAGTGCGCAAAGTACAGATGTAACAGAAGCCTCCACACAGTCTGTTACCTCTTCAGAGTCATTGATTTCAACAACAGTTGGAACAACCACATCAATTGCTGAAAGCACTACAGAGGAATTAACTCAAACTCAGAGTACAAGTGGTTTGGCCACAACTACTGAAGTTTCTTTGACCACAGAAGATCTGACGAGTGCCCAAAGTACAGATGTAACAGGAGTGTCCACACAGTCAGTTACCTCTACAGAGCCTTTGATCTCAACAACAGTTGAAGGAACTACTGCAATTGATCAGAGCACTACAGAGGAAGTGACCCAAACTCAGAGTACAAGTGGTTTGGCAACAACTACGGAAGGACTTTTGACCACAAAAGATATTACAAGCAGTGTCCAGAGTACTACAGATGGAACACAAGTGTCGACACAGTCAGTTACCTCTACAGAGCCTTTCATCTCAACAACGGTTGAAGGAACCACTGCAATTGATCAGAGCACTACAGAGGAAGTGACCCAAGCTCAGAGTACTACGGAACGTTTTTTGACCACACAAGATCTGACGAGTGCGCAAAGTACAGATGTAACAGAAGCCTCCACACAGTCTGTTACCTCTACAGAGCCATTGATTTCAACAACAGTTGGAACAACCACATCAATTGCTGAAAGCACTACAGAGGAATTAACTCAAACTCAGAGTACAAGTGGTTTGGCCACAACTACTGAAGTTTCTTTGACCACAGAAGATCTGACGAGTGCCCAAAGTACAGATGTAACAGGAGTGTCCACACAGTCAGTTACCTCTACAGAGCCTTTGATCTCCACAACAGTTGAAGGAACTACTGCAATTGATCAGAGCACTACAGAGGAAGTGACCCAAACTCAAAGTACAAGTGGTTTGGCAACAACTACGGAAGGACTTTTGACCACAAAAGATATTACAAGCAGTGTCCAGAGTACTACAGATGGAACAGAAGTGTTGACACAGTCAGTTACCTCTACAGAGCCTTTCATCTCAACAACGGTTGAAGGAACCACTGCAATTGATCAGAGCACTACAGAGGAAGTGACCCAAGCTCAGAGTACTACGGAACGTTTTTTGACCACACAAGATCTGACGAGTGCGCAAATAACAGATGTAACAGAAGCCTCCACACAGTCTGTTACCTCTACAGAGCCATTGATTTCAACAACAGTTGGAACAACCACATCAATTGCTGAAAGCACTACAGAGGAATTAACTCAAACTCAGAGTACAAGTGGTTTGGCCACAACTACTGAAGTTTCTTTGACCACAGAAGATCTGACGAGTGCCCAAAGTACAGATGTAACAGGAGTGTCCACACAGTCAGTTACCTCTACAGAGCCTTTGATCTCCACAACAGTTGAAGGAACTACTGCAATTGATCAGAGCACTACAGAGGAAGTGACCCAAACTCAAAGTACAAGTGGTTTGGCAACAACTACGGAAGGACTTTTGACCACAAAAGATATTACAAGCAGTGTCCAGAGTACTACAGATGGAACAGAAGTGTCGACACAGTCAGTTACCTCTACAGAGCCTTTCATCTCAACAACGGTTGAAGGAACCACTGCAATTGATCAGAGCACTACAGAGGAAGTGACCCAAGCTCAGAGTACTACGGAACGTTTTTTGACCACAGAAGATCTGACGAGTGCCCAAAGTACAGATGTAACAGAGGCCTCCACACAGTCTGTTACCTCTACAGAGCCATTGATTTCAACAACATTTGGGACAACCACATCAATTGATGAAAGCACTACAGAGGAATTAACTCAAACTCAGAGTACAAGTGGTCTTGCAACAACTACGGAACGTTCTTTGACCACAGAAGATCTGACGAGTGCCCAAAGTACAGATGTAACAGAAGCCTCCACACAGTCTGTTACCTCTACAGAGCCACTGATTTCAACAACAGTTGGAACAACCACATCAATTGATGAAAGTACTACAGAGGAATTAACTCAAACTCAGAGTACAAGTGGTTTGGCCACAACTACGGAACGTTTTTTGACCACAGAAGATCTGACGAGTGCCCAAAGTACAGATGTAATAGAAGCCTCCACACAGTCTGTTACCTCTACAGAACCTTTGATTTCAGCAACAGTTGGAACAACCACATCTATTGATGAAAGTACTACAGAGGAATTAACCCAAACTCAGAGTACAAGTGGTTTGGCAACAACTACGGAAGGTCCTTTGACCACGAAAGATATAACAAGCAGTGTCCAGAGTACTACAGATGGAACAGGAGTGTCCACACAGTCAGTTACCTCTACAGAGCCTTTCATCTCAATAACAGTTGAAGGAACCACTGCAATTGATCAGAGCACTACAGAGGAAGTGACCCAAGCTCAGAGTACAAGTGGTTTGGCAACAACTACGGAAGGTCCTTTGACCACAGGAGATATTACAATCAGTGTCCAGAGTACTACAGATGTAACAGGAGTGTCCACACAGTCCATTACCTCTACTGAGCCTTTCATCTCAACAACAGCTGAAGCAACCACTGCAATTGATCAGAGCACTACAGAGGAAGTGACCCAAGCTCAGAGTACAAGTGGTCTGGCCTCAACTACGGAACGTTCTTTGACCACAGAAGATCTGACGAGTGCGCAAAGTACAGATGTAACAGAAGCCTCCACACAGTCTGTTACCTCTACAGAGTCATTGATTTCAACATCAGTTGGAACAACCACATCAATTGATGAAAGCACTACAGAGGAATTAACTCAAACTCAGAGTACAAGTGGTTTGGCCACAACTACTGAAGTTTCTTTGACCACAGAAGATCTGACGAGTGCCCAAAGTACAGATATAACAGGAGTGTCCACACAGTCAGTTACCTCTACTGAGCCTTTCATCTCAACAATGGTTGAAGCAACCACTGCAATTGATCAGAGCACTACAGAGGAAGTGACCCAAACTCAGAGTACAAGTGGTTTGGCAACAACTACGGAAGGACTTTTGACCACAAAAGATATTACAAGCAGTGTCCAGAGTACTACAGATGGAACAGAAGTGTCGACACAGTCAGTTACCTCTACAGAGCCTTTGATTTCAACAACAGTTGGAACAACCACATCAATTGATGAAAGCACTACAGAGGAATTAACTCAAACTCAGAGTACAAGTGGTTTGGCCACAACTACTGAAGTTTCTTTGACCACAGAAGATCTGACGAGTGCCCAAAGTACAGATATAACAGGAGTGTCCACACAGTCAGTTACCTCTACTGAGCCTTTCATCTCAACAACGGTTGAAGCAACCACTGCAATTGATCAGAGCACTACAGAGGAAGTGACCCAAACTCAGAGTACAAGTGGTTTGGCAACAACTACGGAAGGACTTTTGACCACAAAAGATATTACAAGCAGTGTCCAGAGTACTACAGATGGAACAGAAGTGTCGACACAGTCAGTTACCTCTACAGAGCCTTTCATCTCAACAACGGTTGAAGGAACCACTGCAATTGATCAGAGCACTACAGAGGAAGTGACCCAAGCTCAGAGTACAAGTGGTTTGGCAACAACTACGGAACGTTCTTTGACCACAGCAGATCTGACGAGTGCCCAAAGTACAGATGTAACAGAAGCCTCCACACAGTCTGTTACCTCTACAGAGCCACTGATTTCAACAACAGTTGGAACAACCACATCAATTGATGAAAGCACTACAGAGGAATTAACTCAAACTCAGAGTACAAGTGGTCTGGCCACAACTACGGAACGTTTTTTGACCACAGAAGATCTGACGAGTGCCCAAAGTACAGATGTAACAGAAGCATCCACACAGTCTGTTACCTCTACAGAACCTTTGATTTCAACAACAGTTGGAACAACCACATCTATTGATGAAAGTACTACAGAGGAATTAACCCAAACTCAGAGTACAAGTGGTTTGGCAACAACTACGGAAGGTCATTTGACCACGAAAGATATAACAAGCAGTGTCCAGAGTACTACAGAAGGAACAGGAGTGTCCACACAGTCAGTTACCTCTACAGAGCCTTTCATCTCAACAACAGTTGAAGGAACCACTGCAATTGATCAGAGCACTACAGAGGAAGTGACCCAAGCTCAGAGTACAAGTGGTTTGGCAACAACTACGGAAGGTCCTTTGACCACAGGAGATATTACAATCAGTGTCCAGAGTACTACAGATGGAACAGGAGTGTCCACACAGTCCATTACCTCTACTGAGCCTTTCATCTCAACAACGGCTGAAGCAACCACTGCAATTGATCAGAGCACTACAGAGGAAGTGACCCAAACTCAGAGTACAAGTGGTTTGGCAACAACTACGGAAGGACTTTTGACCACAAAAGATATTACAAGCAGTGTCCAGAGTACTACAGATGGAACAGAAGTGTCGACACAGTCAGTTACCTCTACAGAGCCTTTCATCTCAACAACGGTTGAAGGAACCACATCAATTGCTGAAAGCACTACAGAGGAATTAACTCAAACTCAGAGTACAAGTGGTTTGGCCACAACTACTGAAGTTTCTTTGACCACAGAAGATCTGACGAGTGCCCAAAGTACAGATGTAACTGGAGTGTCCACACAGTCAGTTACCTCTACAGAGCCTTTGATCTCCACAACAGTTGAAGGAACTACTGCAATTGATCAGAGCACTACAGAGGAAGTGACCCAAACTCAAAGTACAAGTGGTTTGGCAACAACTACGGAAGGACTTTTGACCACAAAAGATATTACAAGCAGTGTCCAGAGTACTACAGATGGAACAGAAGTGTCGACACAGTCAGTTACCTCTACAGAGCCTTTCATCTCAACAACGGTTGAAGGAACCACTGCAATTGATCAGAGCACTACAGAGGAAGTGACCCAAGCTCAGAGTACTACGGAACGTTTTTTGACCACAGAAGATCTGACGAGTGCCCAAAGTACAGATGTAACAGAGGCCTCCACACAGTCTGTTACCTCTACAGAGCCATTGATTTCAACAACATTTGGGACAACCACATCAATTGATGAAAGCACTACAGAGGAATTAACTCAAACTCAGAGTACAAGTGGTCTTGCAACAACTACGGAACGTTCTTTGACCACAGAAGATCTGACGAGTGCCCAAAGTACAGATGTAACAGAAGCCTCCACACAGTCTGTTACCTCTACAGAGCCACTGATTTCAACAACAGTTGGAACAACCACATCAATTGATGAAAGTACTACAGAGGAATTAACTCAAACTCAGAGTACAAGTGGTTTGGCCACAACTACGGAACGTTTTTTGACCACAGAAGATCTGACGAGTGCCCAAAGTACAGATGTAATAGAAGCCTCCACACAGTCTGTTACCTCTACAGAACCTTTGATTTCAACAACAGTTGGAACAACCACATCTATTGATGAAAGTACTACAGAGGAATTAACCCAAACTCAGAGTACAAGTGGTTTGGCAACAACTACGGAAGGTCCTTTGACCACGAAAGATATAACAAGCAGTGTCCAGAGTACTACAGATGGAACAGGAGTGTCCACACAGTCAGTTACCTCTACAGAGCCTTTCATCTCAACAACAGTTGAAGGAACCACTGCAATTGATCAGAGCACTACAGAGGAAGTGACCCAAGCTCAGAGTACAAGTGGTTTGGCAACAACTACGGAAGGTCCTTTGACCACAGGAGATATTACAATCAGTGTCCAGAGTACTACAGATGGAACAGGAGTGTCCACACAGTCCATTACCTCTACTGAGCCTTTCATCTCAACAACAGCTGAAGCAACCACTGCAATTGATCAGAGCACTACAGAGGAAGTGACCCAAGCTCAGAGTACAAGTGGTCTGGCCACAACTACGGAACGTTCTTTGACCACAGAAGATCTGACGAGTGCGCAAAGTACAGATGTAACAGAAGCCTCCACACAGTCTGTTACCTCTACAGAGTCATTGATTTCAACATCAGTTGGAACAACCACATCAATTGATGAAAGCACTACAGAGGAATTAACTCAAACTCAGAGTACAAGTGGTTTGGCCACAACTACTGAAGTTTCTTTGACCACAGAAGATCTGACGAGTGCCCAAAGTACAGATATAACAGGAGTGTCCACACAGTCAGTTACCTCTACTGAGCCTTTCATCTCAACAACGGTTGAAGCAACCACTGCAATTGATCAGAGCACTACAGAGGAAGTGACCCAAACTCAGAGTACAAGTGGTTTGGCAACAACTACGGAAGGACTTTTGACCACAAAAGATATTACAAGCAGTGTCCAGAGTACTACAGATGGAACAGAAGTGTCGACACAGTCAGTTACCTCTACAGAGCCTTTGATTTCAACAACAGTTGGAACAACCACATCAGTTGATGAAAGCACTACAGAGGAATTAACTCAAACTCAGAGTACAAGTGGTTTGGCCACAACTACTGAAGTTTCTTTGACCACAGAAGATCTGACGAGTGCCCAAAGTACAGCTATAACAGGAGTGTCCACACAGTCAGTTACCTCTACTGAGCCTTTCATCTCAACAACGGTTGAAGCAACCACTGCAATTGATCAGAGCACTACAGAGGAAGTGACCCAAACTCAGAGTACAAGTGGTTTGGCAACAACTACGGAAGGACTTTTGACCACAAAAGATATTACAAGCAGTGTGCAGAGTACTACAGATGGAACACAAGTGTCGACACAGTCAGTTACCTCTACAGAGCCTTTCATCTCAACAACGGTTGAAGGAACCACTGCAATTGATCAGAGCACTACAGAGGAAGTGACCCAAGCTCAGAGTACTACGGAACGTTTTTTGACCACAGAAGATCTGACGAGTGCGCAAAGTACAGATGATACAGAAGCCTCCACACAGTCTGTTACCTCTACAGAGCCATTGATTTCAACAACAGTTGGAACAACCACATCAATTGCTGAAAGCACTACAGAGGAATTAACTCAAACACAGAGTACAAGTGGTTTGGCCACAACTACTGAAGTTTCTTTGACCACAGAAGATCTGACGAGTGCCCAAAGTACAGATGTATCAGGAGTGTCCACACAGTCAGTTACCTCTACAGAGCCTTTGATCTCAACAACAGTTGAAGGAACTACTGCAATTGATCAGAGCACTACAGAGGAAGTGACCCAAACTCAGAGTACAAGTGGTTTGGCAACAACTACGGAAGGACTTTTGACCACAAAAGATATTACAAGCAGTGTCCAGAGTACTACAGATGGAACAGAAGTGTCGACACAGTCAGTTACCTCTACAGAGCCTTTCATCTCAACAACGGTTGAAGGAACCACTGCAATTGATCAGAGCACTACAGAGGAAGTGACCCAAGCTCAGAGTACAAGTGGTTTGGCAACAACTACGGAACGTTCTTTGACCACAGCAGATCTGACGAGTGCCCAAAGTACAGATGTAACAGAAGCCTCCACACAGTCTGTTACCTCTACAGAGCCACTGATTTCAACAACAGTTGGAACAACCACATCAATTGATGAAAGCACTACAGAGGAATTAACTCAAACTCAGAGTACAAGTGGTCTGGCCACAACTACGGAACGTTTTTTGACCACAGAAGATCTGACGAGTGCCCAAAGTACAGATGTAACAGAAGCATCCACACAGTCTGTTACCTCTACAGAACCTTTGATTTCAACAACAGTTGGAACAACCACATCTATTGATGAAAGTACTACAGAGGAATTAACCCAAACTCAGAGTACAAGTGGTTTGGCAACAACTACGGAAGGTCATTTGACCACGAAAGATATAACAAGCAGTGTCCAGAGTACTACAGAAGGAACAGGAGTGTCCACACAGTCAGTTACCTCTACAGAGCCTTTCATCTCAACAACAGTTGAAGGAACCACTGCAATTGATCAGAGCACTACAGAGGAAGTGACCCAAGCTCAGAGTACAAGTGGTTTGGCAACAACTACGGAAGGTCCTTTGACCACAGGAGATATTACAATCAGTGTCCAGAGTACTACAGATGGAACAGGAGTGTCCACACAGTCCATTACCTCTACTGAGCCTTTCATCTCAACAACGGCTGAAGCAACCACTGCAATTGATCAGAGCACTACAGAGGAAGTGACCCAAACTCAGAGTACAGGTGGTTTGGCAACAACTACGGAAGGACTTTTGACCACAAAAGATATTACAAGCAGTGTCCAGAGTACTACAGATGGAACAGAAGTGTCGACACAGTCAGTTACCTCTACAGAGCCTTTCATCTCAACAACGGTTGAAGGAACCACATCAATTGCTGAAAGCACTACAGAGGAATTAACTCAAACTCAGAGTACAAGTGGTTTGGCCACAACTACTGAAGTTTCTTTGACCACAGAAGATCTGACGAGTGCCCAAAGTACAGATGTAACTGGAGTGTCCACACAGTCAGTTACCTCTACAGAGCCTTTGATCTCCACAACAGTTGAAGGAACTACTGCAATTGATCAGAGCACTACAGAGGAAGTGACCCAAACTCAAAGTACAAGTGGTTTGGCAACAACTACGGAAGGACTTTTGACCACAAAAGATATTACAAGCAGTGTCCAGAGTACTACAGATGGAACAGAAGTGTCGACACAGTCAGTTACCTCTACAGAGCCTTTCATCTCAACAACGGTTGAAGGAACCACTGCAATTGATCAGAGCACTACAGAGGAAGTGACCCAAGCTCAGAGTACTACGGAACGTTTTTTGACCACAGAAGATCTGACGAGTGCCCAAAGTACAGATGTAACAGAGGCCTCCACACAGTCTGTTACCTCTACAGAGCCATTGATTTCAACAACATTTGGGACAACCACATCAATTGATGAAAGCACTACAGAGGAATTAACTCAAACTCAGAGTACAAGTGGTCTTGCAACAACTACGGAACGTTCTTTGACCACAGAAGATCTGACGAGTGCCCAAAGTACAGATGTAACAGAAGCCTCCACACAGTCTGTTACCTCTACAGAGCCACTGATTTCAACAACAGTTGGAACAACCACATCAATTGATGAAAGTACTACAGAGGAATTAACTCAAACTCAGAGTACAAGTGGTTTGGCCACAACTACGGAACGTTTTTTGACCACAGAAGATCTGACGAGTGCCCAAAGTACAGATGTAATAGAAGCCTCCACACAGTCTGTTACCTCTACAGAACCTTTGATTTCAACAACAGTTGGAACAACCACATCTATTGATGAAAGTACTACAGAGGAATTAACCCAAACTCAGAGTACAAGTGGTTTGGCAACAACTACGGAAGGTCCTTTGACCACGAAAGATATAACAAGCAGTGTCCAGAGTACTACAGATGGAACAGGAGTGTCCACACAGTCAGTTACCTCTACAGAGCCTTTCATCTCAACAACAGTTGAAGGAACCACTGCAATTGATCAGAGCACTACAGAGGAAGTGACCCAAGCTCAGAGTACAAGTGGTTTGGCAACAACTACGGAAGGTCCTTTGACCACAGGAGATATTACAATCAGTGTCCAGAGTACTACAGATGGAACAGGAGTGTCCACACAGTCCATTACCTCTACTGAGCCTTTCATCTCAACAACAGCTGAAGCAACCACTGCAATTGATCAGAGCACTACAGAGGAAGTGACCCAAGCTCAGAGTACAAGTGGTCTGGCCACAACTACGGAACGTTCTTTGACCACAGAAGATCTGACGAGTGCGCAAAGTACAGATGTAACAGAAGCCTCCACACAGTCTGTTACCTCTACAGAGTCATTGATTTCAACATCAGTTGGAACAACCACATCAATTGATGAAAGCACTACAGAGGAATTAACTCAAACTCAGAGTACAAGTGGTTTGGCCACAACTACTGAAGTTTCTTTGACCACAGAAGATCTGACGAGTGCCCAAAGTACAGATATAACAGGAGTGTCCACACAGTCAGTTACCTCTACTGAGCCTTTCATCTCAACAACGGTTGAAGCAACCACTGCAATTGATCAGAGCACTACAGAGGAAGTGACCCAAACTCAGAGTACAAGTGGTTTGGCAACAACTACGGAAGGACTTTTGACCACAAAAGATATTACAAGCAGTGTCCAGAGTACTACAGATGGAACAGAAGTGTCGACACAGTCAGTTACCTCTACAGAGCCTTTGATTTCAACAACAGTTGGAACAACCACATCAGTTGATGAAAGCACTACAGAGGAATTAACTCAAACTCAGAGTACAAGTGGTTTGGCCACAACTACTGAAGTTTCTTTGACCACAGAAGATCTGACGAGTGCCCAAAGTACAGATATAACAGGAGTGTCCACACAGTCAGTTACCTCTACTGAGCCTTTCATCTCAACAACGGTTGAAGCAACCACTGCAATTGATCAGAGCACTACAGAGGAAGTGACCCAAACTCAGAGTACAAGTGGTTTGGCAACAACTACGGAAGGACTTTTGACCACAAAAGATATTACAAGCAGTGTGCAGAGTACTACAGATGGAACACAAGTGTCGACACAGTCAGTTACCTCTACAGAGCCTTTCATCTCAACAACGGTTGAAGGAACCACTGCAATTGATCAGAGCACTACAGAGGAAGTGACCCAAGCTCAGAGTTCAAGTGGTTTGGCAACAACTACGGAACGTTCTTTGACCACAGCAGATCTGACGAGTGCCCAAAGTACAGATGTAACAGAAGCCTCCACACAGTCTGTTACCTCTACAGAGCCACTGATTTCAACAACAGTTGGAACAACCACATCAATTGATGAAAGCACTACAGAGGAATTAACTCAAACTCAGAGTACAAGTGGTCTGGCCACAACTACGGAACGTTTTTTGACCACAGAAGATCTGACGAGTGCCCAAAGTACAGATGTAACAGAAGCATCCACACAGTCTGTTACCTCTACAGAACCTTTGATTTCAACAACAGTTGGAACAACCACATCTATTGATGAAAGTACTACAGAGGAATTAACCCAAACTCAGAGTACAAGTGGTTTGGCAACAACTACGGAAGGTCATTTGACCACGAAAGATATAACAAGCAGTGTCCAGAGTACTACAGAAGGAACAGGAGTGTCCACACAGTCAGTTACCTCTACAGAGCCTTTCATCTCAACAACAGTTGAAGGAACCACTGCAATTGATCAGAGCACTACAGAGGAAGTGACCCAAGCTCAGAGTACAAGTGGTTTGGCAACAACTACGGAAGGTCCTTTGACCACAGGAGATATTACAATCAGTGTCCAGAGTACTACAGATGGAACAGGAGTGTCCACACAGTCCATTACCTCTACTGAGCCTTTCATCTCAACAACGGCTGAAGCAACCACTGCAATTGATCAGAGCACTACAGAGGAAGTGACCCAAGCTCAGAGTACTACGGAACGTTTTTTGACCACAGAAGATCTGACGAGTGCCCAAAGTACAGATGTAACAGAGGCCTCCACACAGTCTGTTACCTCTACAGAGCCATTGATTTCAACATCATTTGGGACAACCACATCAATTGATGAAAGCACTACAGAGGAGTTAACTCAAACTCAGAGTACAAGTGGTCTTGCAACAACTACGGAACGTTCTTTGACCACAGAAGATCTGACGAGTGCCCAAAGTACAGATGTAATAGAAGCCTCCACACAGTCTGTTACCTCTACAGAACCTTTGATTTCAACAACAGTTGGAACAACCACATCTATTGATGAAAGTACTACAGAGGAATTAACCCAAACTCAGAGTACAAGTGGTTTAGCAACAAGTACGGAAGGTCCTTTGACCACAGGAGATATTACAATCAGTGTCCAGAGTACTACAGATGGAACAGGAGTGTCCACACAGTCCATTACCTCTACTGAGCCTTTCATCTCAACAACAGCTGAAGCAACCACTGCAATTGATCAGAGCACTACAGAGGAAGTGACCCAAACTCAGAGTACAAGTGGTTTGGCAACAACTACGGAAGGACTTTTGACCACAAAAGATATTACAAGCAGTGTCCAGAGTACTACAGATGGAACAGAAGTGTCGACACAGTCAGTTACCTCTACAGAGCCTTTGATTTCAACAACAGTTAGAACAACCACATCAATTGATGAAAGCACTACAGAGGAATTAACTCAAACTCAGAGTACAAGTGGTTTGGCCACAACTACTGAAGTTTCTTTGACCACAGAAGATCTGACGAGTGCCCAAAGTACAGATGGAACAGGAGTGTCCACACAGTCAGTTACCTCTACAGAGCCTTTCATCTCAACAACAGTTGAAGGACCCACTGCAATTGATCAGAGCACTACAGAGGAATTAACTCAAACTCAGAGTACAAGTGGTTTAGCCACAACTACTGAAGTTTCTTTGACCACAGAAGATATGACGAGTGCCCAAAGTACAGATGTAACAGGAGTGTCCACACAGTCAGTTACTTCTAAAGAGCCATTGATTTCAACAATAGTTGGAACAACCACATCAATTGATGAAAGCACTACAGAGGAAGTGACCCAAGCTCAAAGTACAAGAGGTTTGGCAACAACTACGCTAGGCTCTTTGACCACAGAAGATATTACAAGCAGTGTCCAGAGTACTACAGATGGAACAGGAGTGTCTACACAGTCAGTAACCTCTACTGAGCCTTTCATATCAACAACGAGTGAAGGAACCACTGCAATTGATCAGAGCACTACAAAGGATGTGACCCAAGCTCAGAGTACTACGGAACCTTTTTTGACCACAGAAGATCTGACGAGTGCCCAAAGTACAGATGTAACAGAAGCCTCCACACAGTCTGTTACCTCTACAGAGCCATTGATATCAACAACAGTTGGAACAACCACATCAATTGATGAAAGTACTACAGAGGAAGTGACCCAAGCTCAGAGTACAAGTGGTCTTGCCATAACTACGCAAGGTTCTTTGACCACAGAAGATATTACAACCAGTGTCCAGAGTTCTACAGATGGAACAGGAGTGTCCACACACCCAATTATCTCTACAGAGTCTCTGATCTCAACAACAGTCAAAGAAACTAGTCCCAGTCTATCTACTGGTCAGACAACCAATCCAATTACAACAGGTGGTGCATTTACAACAGCTTCAAAGACTGAGGCAACATCGGATGGGACAACTGGGTTTCAGTTCACTACAGGGTCAACGTTTGAAAGTACTGAACCACTATCAACAGAAGCTGCAACAACAAAGATAACAGCTGAAAGTACTGTACAAGAAACCACTGCATCTGTCACTACTGATGAAGCATTTGGTTCATCTACAGAAGCTCTTACAAAAGCTCTCACATCAACACCGATGAGTATTACATCTGAGATACTGACCACAGCAATAACAGTTGTTGCTTCTACAGATGAAACACAATCCACTTCAGCGGAATCGACATCCAATCAAGTAACTACTCAAATGGAAACTACAAGTGAAGGTCCTCCCATTATTTCAACTGTTGATGTCACAACAAATGTTCTCACTGATGCAGAGACCACAATCAAGGCAGAAACCACTTTCCCTGTTGTATCCACCAATGCGTTGAGCCAGGCAACAGATGAGATTAGTACAGTTCAACCTAACATGACTACACCTCATGTTACAAGTGTTGACGTTAGCACTCCATCTATTGCATCTACCCAAGCTTCAACAGAAAAGACCGCAACACAGACATCAGGAGTCACCAATGTTAGAACATCTTCCACTTTAGAATTGACAACAGATACAGTATTCTCTACCTCTTTTCAAACAACCGGGGAATTGTTATCCACACAACCAACAACTGATGGAGCTACTTCGGCATTTACCTTGTCTACCGGCGCTTCTGTGTCAACCACACAAGAACGAGTGACATCGGACACCGTGCTTACTACAACAGAAAGTGCAAGCACAATAGACGAGGTGACAAATGTTGTTACTAGTCCAACCACGGGCATAACTTCTCTGGAATCTGACCAAACAACAATTAAGGTCACTACTGTTGGCAGAACTACAGAAGAAAACACTCCAGCTCAAAGTACAGTGACAGATGATGTTCTTTCAACTTCAAGAACCATCGTAAGTACCACCATGTCATCAGTTCCAACAAGTCTAGCTCCTGACATGTCATCTACAGAGAGCATTACATCAGAGGAACCGACTGCATCAACTGTCAGAGCCATGACATCAGGGCAAACCCGTTCACCGTCAACTCCAGAAATAACTGAGGAAGTTTTCTCAACAGAGGAATTAACAATGCAAACAAAAGTAACCACTTTTTCACCCACTAGTGTTGCATTTACTACTTCAAGTTTGCCTTCTTCTGAAGCTTCTCAAGAAGCAACAACAGTGATTGTAACAACTCAAAAGCCAGATGTTTCAAGTAAAAAAGAGATGACAACTGGCAGCATGACAGAACAACCTACTGAAGGGATGGAGCAGACAACTGATAATGTTTTAACAACCAGAACCACTACTGTGAAAGCCACCAGCGATGGACAACAACCTACAACCTTGATGGATCAGACGACTGAAGATGTTCTTACAATGACAAGAGCAACAACTGTGGAAGGCACTAGCGATGGAGGTTCTACCACATCTATTTTGTCTACTGAAAGACCAACAAAGACCACTGCAGGTATGACAGATGAAGTAACCATACTGTCCTCTCCAACAACGGTTGATCTTCGAACAACTGATGGATTCACGACAGAAGGTCAAACAACAACAGTGAAAAGTACCAGTGTTGAAACAAGCACCAGGGGTATTCCGAATTCTACTGAGATGTTGACATCTGTATCGAGTGGAAGTACACAGTATCAAGATGCAACAACCGAGCGGGATATAACGGATGAAGTTACAACATTGCCCACTCGGACAACTGCTGAACTTCCAACAACTGATGGTTTTACTACAGAAGATCAAACAACGACAGTGAAAAGTACCAGTGCTGAAGCAAGCACTAAGGATATTCAATCTACTGAAGCTACAACAGTTATGGCTTCAACTGCTGCTTTTACAACGGATCCAGGTACCACAGTATTAAGTCCAACTACAGGAGATATCCTGTCAACAGAAGAAGCCACAACAATCGGTGCCAGTACTATTGTGCAAGTAACTACAATCAATCCGTCAACCTTCGCAGTTTCCCCTTCACAAGAAGTTACGTCAAGCTCAAATGCAACAACTTTTAGAATTACTAGTTTGTCTTCCTCTACTGGTGGATCTGGAGTTCTGTCAACAGAGAATCTGACTTCACAGGAGCCAGCAATTACTACTGGAGCTACCACTCCTTTCAATACAACAACTGAAGAAAGCACTGCAAGTGCTAGTGCTACTTCCCAAGAGAGCACCAGTGGTATTAGAGCAAGCACTCAAGATATTGTTTCTACAGAAGCTTTGGGAACAACATTATCTACACAACGTAGAACTACAGAGGGTAAAGATGTGACGTCCTTAACAGCAAGTACAACATTGGAAGCAACAACACCATCAGCAGTTTCCACTGAGGAATCCATTGTTTCAACAACAATCATTACCACTCCAGTTTTTGTAACAAGTGATGCTTCTACAATTAGCCAAGGTACCACAGTGTTTGATTACTCAACTATGGATGCTGCAACCACTGTAGAAGCTACAACGAGAAGAGAAAGTGCCACATCAATCAAAGCTACTACTCCTGCAGGTTCTACTGAGGAATCGGGAGTATCAACCACAATCTCCACTTCCAAGCCCCAGGATTTTACAACAGGTAATATAGGTACGACGATTGCTGAAACCACTGAACAAAAACAAGGTACCACAGAAGAAGGAGACCCAGTCACAACCAAAGGTACAGAAACTACCACTTCCAGAGGTACCTCAATCGCTGCAACCACTGATCAAGGTACCACAGAAGAAGGAGTCACAACAAATGGTGCACAGAGTACCAGCGCCAGAAGTATAGTAACTACGATTGGTGCAACCACTGATCAAGGTACCACAGAAGGAGTTCTAATCACAACCAAAACAACAGAGACCACCACTTCCAGAGGTACTACAAGTGCTGCAACAACTGATCAAGGTAGCACAGAAGAAAGCGTAGTCACAACCAGAGGCGTAGAGGGCACCACAACCAGAGATACCACGATTGTTGCAAGCACCAGTCAAGGTACCACTAAAGGAGTCCAAATCACAACTAAAGGTGCACAGGGTACCACTGCTAGTGTTACTACAATTGCTGCAACCACTGATCAAGGTAGCACAGGAGAAGTCCAAGTCACAACTAAAGGTGAACAGGGCACAACCACTAGAGGTATTACACTTGCAGCAACCACTGATCAAGGTACCACAGGAGTCCAACTCACAACGAAAAGTGCTCAGGGCACCACCACCACTAGAAGTACTTCAGTTGCTGCAACTACTGATCAGGGTACCACAGAAGAAGGAGTCACAACAGAAGGTGCACAGAGCACCAGTGTAGGTGGTACTACAATTGGTGCAACCACTGATCAAGGTACCACAGGCATCCAACTCACAACCAAAAGTTCTCAGAGCACCACTACCGCAAGAGGTACTACAATAGCTGAGACTACTGATCAAGGTACCACAGAAGAAGTCCAAGTCACAACTAAAGGTGAACAGGGCACCACCACCAGAGGTACTACAATTGCTGCAACTACAGATCAAGGTACCACAGGAGGTCAAGTAACAACTGAAGGTCTACAAGGCTCCACAGTTAGAGGTACTACAATTGCTGTATCTACTGTTCAAGGTACCACAGTAGTTCAAGTAACAACTGAAGGTGCACAAGGCACCACCAATAGAGGTACTACGATTGGTGTGACTACTGATCAAGGTACAACAGAAGGAGTTCAAGTCTCAACTAAAACTGCACAGGGCACCACCACCAGAGGTACTACAATTGTTGCAACCACTGACCAAGGAACAACAGAAGAAGGAGTTCGAGTCACAACTAAAAGTGCACAAGTCACCACTGCTAGAGGTACAACGATTGGTGCAACCTCTGAGCAAGGTACCACAGGAGATGGTGCACCAGTTACAACAGTTGCTGCAACCACTGATCAAGGTACAACAGAAGGAGTTCAAGTCACAACTAAAAGTGCACAAGTCACCACTGCTAGAGGTACAACGATTGGTGCAACCTCTGATCAAGGTACCACAGGAGATGGTGCACCAGTTACAACAGTTGCTGCAACCACTGATCAAGGTACAACAGAAGGAGTTCAAGTCACAACTCAAAGTGCACAAGTCACCACTGCTAGAGGTACAACAATTGGTGCAACCTCTGATCAAGGTACCACAGGAGATGGTGCACCAGTTACAACAGTTGCTGCAACGACTGATCAAGGTACAACAGAAGGAGTTCAAGTCACAACTAAAAGTGCACAAGTCACCACTGCTAGAGGTACAACGATTGGTGCAACCTCTAAGCAAGGTACCACAGGAGATGGTGCACCAGTTACAACAGTTGCTGCAACCACTGATCAAGGTACAACAGAAGGAGTTCAAGTCACAACTAAAAGTGCACAAGTCACCACTGCTAGAGGTACAACCATTGGTGCAACCTCTGATCAAGGTACCACAGGAGATGGTGCAACCACTTTACAACAGACAACTAAACAAGTTTCAACTGCGTCACCAACCACTGAACAAAAGATGGTCGAAGGTACCACAAGCGGTAATAGTGTTTCAACCGTAGCTGCAACTGTGCAACCGACAAGTAACGGTGGAACAACCATTTCTGCTACCACCTTGAAACAGACTACTAAAGAGGGAACAACAGTTTCTACTGCATCCCCAACTACTGAACAACAAGCTGCCTCTACCCAAGCTACAACAAGGAGTGACAGCATTTCAACTATTGCCGTGACAACAAGAGAAGAAACTACACTTGCTGCTACCACTGTGGAACAAACAACTGAAAAGGAAACTACAGTTGCTGCTACCACTGAGCAACAAACGACCATAGAGGAGACGACCATTCTTCCTACAACTTTCCAACAGACAACAGGGGGAACGGTTACTACACAGGGGCAGGCAACACTTTTCTCAGGTAAGAAGAAAGTTGTTTTCAAACTGGATAAGATTTCAATTTAAACCACAAGCAATATATTTCAACAATATCCCTGTTTCTAAAACGTTAACTAAATTTCTCTTGTGGCATTAATAAAAGTAAAATGTTTTAAATACCACTACCATCCCTCTGAAATTAATGAAAGGAAGGCAGAAAAAGATCTTTCTTAGTGAGTGTCTAGTAATTTCATTTTCTTACAGATAATTTCTTTACAGAAGTATTTTTGGTAGAGTTTTATTATATATATTTGTAAAAAAAAATATGTGCACAAGAAAGTATGCAATGATGTAGCCTACATGTGAAATTCCTATTTTCATAAGTGTTTTGTAAGTAACCTGTTCCCTACTAGATTTCGCTAGAATTATACATGACCCACCAGGCTCCCGTAGCCAAGGGGTTTAGGGATTTCTTTTCACATTCTCGATCCTTCTAATAGGTGTTGCAGCTCATGTCTACGGGGATCCGCACTTCCTGACCTTTGACACACGGGCGTACAACTTCCAGGGAGACTGCCAGTACCTCCTTGCCTCGGACTGCCTTGCACCATCTTCGCGATTCAGAGTCGTCATCAACAACGACAAGTCGACAAACTTTCCAGAATATGCCCAGATTGTCGGCGTGGAAGTTACTATTGACAATGTGGTAAGCGTTATTGCCATCTTGTTCTGGTAAAGCCTTTGTCTAATGTTTTTAGAAAACTATGGATTCAGATTTGTCATCGACGACAAATTTTTCTAATAATGCTTAGAATGATCATTGTTGTGTTGGTGACCATAAACAATTGAGTTTGAGTCCTCTTTATCAAATATTATACTGAATACATCACATGCACATTTTATTTTGTCTTTACTTTGAACGGTTTGAACTTTGTACGAAAAACTTTGATGCTTTATTCCAATATTAAAACAAACAATAAATTTATCTATTTTTATAATTTCACTTTCATGTCTCGCCCTACTTTTTAAATTTTCTTTTCACAAACAATGACTGAAATTACGTATTTTGCATTATTACTTGTTAAATTTTATCCCCATCTTAATTGCGCTCTCCCTATCTTTCCAAAAACTTGATAAATTATCATTTCCTCATCTACAGGTCATATCTCTTCAAGGCAGTTCAGTGATCGTTGATAACATCGCCGTCATGCTGCCAGTTCAACCTGTAGAAGGAGTGTCCGTGAGACGAGCAGGAGGTGTCATAGTAAGTCCTCACAATTATCCTTGTTATACAGATAAACCTGCTCTCGTGCCCACCTATTTATTAAGACCACCTGTATATAAAGACCTGTATAAAAAGACAACCTGTATATAAATACAACTTGTATTTAAAGACCTTTATAAAAAGACAACCTGTATATAAATACAACCTGTATATATAGGATTTCTCGGTCAATTTCGTAAGTTGGCCACACAAATTCATTTTATGTTCATTCAATTTCGCCGATTCTGTCACCGCAGCTGTTATTTTCGTTCAAATTCGTTTTTTAGCATTTGAATTCATAAAACGATCATTCAAAAACATTTTATTTTCATTCGAATTAAAACGTGTTTCTTTTTCGTAAAATTTTCATTCAATTTAAAGCGAGACGATTCGCGATTACGTAATAACGTCTTCCGTGAATTCAAATTCGTTTCTTTGCATACAATTTCACACGTTTTGCAAACAAATTAAACATGTAAATCTCACCCAGTATGATCATATATAGAACCCCGCAAGCTTAGTTCCATGCTAAATCCATTTCAAATTGTACGGTTTGGTAAGCAACAAACATTTTATTTGTCTTAACTAGGGGTGTATACCCACTAAATCATCACTAATTTTAGCAACTGAACGATCATGTGTTAAGTAGATATAACCTATAGCCACATCATCGATATAGAATTAGCATGGAACTAAGCAAAAGTGTCTTGTTAATGAATATGCAATGATATAAGTGCTTGCAAAGGTTGTGTTTACAGACTACAGTAATTGTGTATGTATTGGAGTGGCGTACCACAATGGGACATTATGGTGGTGGTGGTGGTGGGGGGGGGGTGGGGGGTGTATCAATACTCTATACATTTATTTTTATGTTTGGTTTTGTTTTTGATAATTTATTCGATGTTCGTAATCTCTTTGAAGCCATTTATATTTGTGTAAATTATATTTATTCTGTATTGAACAATCTATGAGTATAAGTTCAATCACAATCATAATCACATCAAAATCTGAATCACCATCACACTGAATCACAATCACAATCACGATCGTGATCACAGTCACATTTAACATCTCAGTCACAATCTTAATCACCATCTCAATTTTTTTTGTTTTGAAATAGTATTTTATTTTTCTCTCAAACAAACAAATTTACAACGTAAATCATTTGCAATACAAAACAAATTCTTTCAACAAATTCATATGAATACTCATAAATTATTATTTACAATCCACATACAATTAAGTGTTACCTAAACAATAATCATACACTTACTCTATACAATTCATATTTTCTGTATGTTTTCTTTTAACATTTTCCAACCACTTTTCGTTTAATTTCATGTTAGCAAGATCTTAATGTATGTAATTTGAGAGAATAATAATTGTAATACAATTACAATCACGATCACGATCACGATCACGATCACATACAGTAACAATGATCATGATCGTAAATGTGCTTGTGATTATGAAACTTTGCATGCACTTATATCATTGCATATTCATAAAAAGACACTCTTGCTTAGTTCCATGCTAATTCTATATCGATGATGTGGCTATAGGTTATATCTACTTAACACATGATCGTTCAGTTGCTAAATAGTGATGATTTAGTGGGTATACACCCCTAGTTAAGACAAATAAAATGTTTGTTGCTTACCAAACCGTACAATTTGAAATGGATTTAGCATGGAACTAAGCTTGCGGGGTTCTATATATGATCATACTGGGTGAGATTTACATGTTTAATTTGTTTGCAAAACGTGTGAAATTGTATGCAAAGAAACGAATTTGAATTCACGGAAGACGTTATTACGTAATCGCGAATCGTCTCGCTTTAAATTGAATGCAAATTTTACGAAAAAGAAACACGTTTGAATTCGAATGAAAATAAAATGTTTTTGAATGATCGTTTTATGAATTCAAATGCTAAAAAACGAATTTGAACGAAAATAACAGCTGCGGTGACAGAATCGGCGAAATTGAATGAACATAAAATGAATTTGTGTGGCCAACTTACGAAATTGACCGAGAAATCCTATATTAAAAGACCACCTGTATATTGAGACCACCTTTATATAAAGAACTGTAAATAAATAAAAAACCTGTATATAAAGACCACTTGTACATTATATAAAGACAACCTGTATATAGAGATTTGTATATAAAAACCACCTGTAGAAAAAGGCCGTCTGTGTATAAGGACCACCTTGACTCATTGGGAGCAGTGAACATGTTTAAAATGTCTATAGAGACCCCTGCTAACAAGAACCACCTTTTCTATATTGGGTGGTCTTTATAGACAGGTTTGAATGTACATGTATTTGGTAGAGCCCAGTCATATAGTGTATTGATTTAAGTATAACAAAAACACAACAAATATTCTTATCCTTAAGTTTTCAAGATTGGAGTGATCACTGAGACGTTTGTCCAAAAATAGTCAACATTTTAAATCTCAAAAGACTGAAATGAGCCCCAAATCAAGTGTTTAACAAACTAATTGTTTCTTATGAATCACACAAAACTAAAACTATATCTAGAATTTCAAATGCTGATCAGATGTTAACATGACGTAATTGTATCGCTTGCTGAAAACCGCTTCTGAGGGCCTGACAAGCGGTGCGAGTTTTCCGCTCTCAAGCCTGCATCCAGGAGATTTCATCAGTGTTGACACTTTCTTATCACTTGCCCCTCTCTCTGTGATAACACTGGGCCTCAGGGGGCAGTAAACACCGCTGGGATTGTTGACAGTAGTGACAAAACTGTCAGAAACTGATAAGAATGTGACCGAGTGGATTACCACTATGGTGGAAATCAAAGTAACGACAGAATAACCTAATGCAATTTCATGTAATTGGGTCATATAACACTCAATTATTTTGTTGTTATTTTTTTAAACAATAAGTGTTTTTTTAAACTTTGTTCCTATCAGAATCAAAGTATATATTTCAATATTGTTTCTCTCTCTCTTTGACACCAGGCAATATCCACTGACTTTGGCTTCAACCTGGAGTGGGGAATCACCTCGTCCCTGACGGTGACTCTCAACTCGACGTTCGCTGGAGTCATGTGTGGGCTGGCGGGAGACTACAACGGAAACGCCGATGATGACACTCGCACAGCTACTGGATCAGTGGTAACAATTCTTTTCGGAATAATTATATTATTTATGAATATTATATGCAGGGCCCTACACTTACCTTTTTTGTCCGTGGCCCGGTCGGGCCAGTGAAATAATTTCATCCCCCTTACTGGTGGCCGAAAGAAAAATCCAAATTATGTTAATAACCCCTTTCAATCTCTATAGGCATCCATATTGCAGTTCACCAATAGCGCTACTCACAATACATCAGTTATGCAATCTACATGTACATGTATATTTAAAAAAATATATAATGGACATTTAACTTAAAACTATTTGTATATCCCCTTTCAATCTCTAGGCATCCATATTGCAGTTCACCAATAGCTATGTGGAGAACCCCGGAGACTGCCCTGCCTATGTGGCTCCACCTGATAACCCCTGCACTTCCCACAATGCATCAGTCATGTCCGAAGCAATGGTCATATGTGATATGTTGACCAACGGCACAGGTGAGTTCATAGGCTAAAGATATCGAAACGGGTTGGAAGTAATTGAATAAAACATTTTACCATGGAATTATAGCGTTTTTCGACTTTGTTTTGTTGACTTTATATATATAAGTATATAAACCGAAGCTGTATGTATTAGTTCACTTCTCGCTTATAAGTATATATACTTATATTTTTTTAAACAATTTAAATCAATATAACCATTTGATGAGAAGCTATTCATCACAAATTCTCCATGCAACTTTGTAATAATTAAGATACTATGTTACAAAGGAGCATTTTTGCAAGGTAAAAGTTTTGAGTAATTGACCAAAGGATTATTAAACCACTCTGACATATACGCAGCACCAACCACAATCTACATGTACTTGTGTATAAATATAATTCCAATATGTATCGACCTTGTCCTTCACTTTAATTTTTTTCTTCTTGTAACTGTAAACATAGGACCTTTTGGAGAGTGTGCCCAGAATGTGCCGTCACTTACGACCTTCTACCAGAGTTGTCTCTATGACTACTGTGCAACATACCCGATTGGGGAGGGGATTTGCGACGTTTTGACGACGGCTGCTCGAGAGTGTCGCATCAATGGATACGTTGTTAGTGGATGGAGGTCTGACAATATCTGTCGTAAGTTTTCATTTTTCAAATTATTTCTTTTGATAAGAAATTATCACAATCTTAAGTAGATACTAGTATGGGTTTATTTGATAATTTACATTGCTGTTAACTTAATTGATGTGGTTGACTCTCTTTAATGACTTAAACGACTTTGATGGTTAATTCACTGGTCAAGAAAGTTAAAATTATTAAAATCTGATTTAAAAAGTTTGATACACATTCCAAGGCCTGTTACTCCTTTAAAAGGGTATTTTTTATTTGATGGCAAACTTTGATTTTTCATTTTAGTATGGTGTCCATTGCCATTAAGACTTTCTGCAGTATACAAAGATCTTATATATGGAAATGTAATTGTTTTTATACCCTGTATATTTGAAAATATTAACATTTTCTCTTCCTTATGTCGAATCGTGTTTTGTAGCTCAAGCTACAGTTACTACTGGACTCCCTGCCCAACATCTTGCTACGATGTCCGCAGCCAATCAGGGAACAGTGTATATACAAATTTTATGTTTAGAAGAATATGTGTACAATGATCTCTTTTCTATCAATTTTTGTTATTTAGCCGAGGCATGTAGCACCAACTCAAGCTACAGCTACTGCGGGACTCCCTGCCCAACATCTTGCTACGATGTCCGCAGCCAATCAAATGACAGTTTACAGTGTACGCCGATCTCGTGTGTTGAAGGGTGCTTCTGCGATGAGGGTTTCGTGCTGGAGGGGGGCAGCTGTGTACCCATTGAATCATGTGGATGCATCTACAATGGCTTCTATCACACGGTAAGAAATTAAAAAGTTGAATAAACAATCATTCTCAAACTTTAAGAAGTAACATTTTAAACGTTTGATCACAAAACAAATATTTACCTCCAAAATTTGTGGCTGTCATCTACAGTCTTCGTCAGCGTTGTGACCCGGAGGTGATTTCGCAGATAAATATTTTTTATTGTGATCAAAAAGTCTAAAATGTTACTCATGAAATACCAATACAGATGAACTTTAATGCTAATGTTTTAAACTTTGCTAAATGTATTTTATTTAATATTTCTTTGGGACATGATATTGAGTAGAACTTTTGTTTTATGAGCTTTGATGAAGAAAAATGCTAAGTTTTAAAAGTATGGTTCTGGAATAGAAACATTGGTTTGACTTTCCTTGTTTCAACTTCTATTTGATTGTTGCTTGCTCTTGACATTATCATCATCATCGTCATCATCGTCATCATTGTCATCATCATCATCATCATCATCATCATCATCATCATCATCGTCATCGTCATCGTCATCATCATCATCATCATCATCATCATCATCATCGTCATCATCATTTTCATCATCATCATTTTCAACCTCCTTTCCACTGTTCTCCTCCTCTCCCGCGCCCCTCCTCAATATTGTCATCATCACTATCATCGTCAACCTCATCATGATATTATGACATCAGCTTGAACTTGACATAATCATTGTCTATCAATAATGCATTGTTTGAGTCTTTCGTAGGCTGGATACGGTCACATTATTTTTATTACAAGTTTTCATCACAGTCATACTCCTCCTTCTCTTTCCCTTCCTCCTCCTCCTCCTCCTCCTCCTCCTCCTCCTCCTCCTCCTCCTCCTCCTCCTCCTCCTCCTCCTCCTCCTCCTTCTCCTCCTACTCCTCCTCCTCCTCCTACTCCTCCTCCTCCTCCTCCTCTTCCTCCTCCTCTTCCTCCTCCTCCTCCTCCTACTCCTCCTCAATCATCATCCTCTTCATCTTCCTCCTCCTCTTCCTCATCATTAACATCTTCCTCATCTAATATGTTAAATCATTTTGTCATTTCTTCAGGCTGGAGATCTATGGGTGACATCTGACTGCAGCGAGCAGTGTACGTGTCTGTCTAACGGCACTACAGTCTGCCTGGCCCAGACCTGCAGCCAGTTCTCGGTCTGTGAGATCAGGGACAGTGCCTATGGCTGCTTCTGCAGGGAGGGCTATGAGGGCGATGGTCTCGCCTGCCAACGTAAGTCATGCCATTTTTGAGTTCAGAAAGTGATCCATTAACTTCGTCAAATGTTACCAAAATTACTTGGAGCTGGCACACTTCTCTTGTACCTCTTGTAGAATTATGGCGCAAAACATTAAGGGGGGCGGGGGGTGGGCAGATTTGGCCCCCGGCCCTTTTAGGGTTAAAAGAAAGTGGGCAAGTAAATTTTCTGTTTGGGCAAGTAAAATTGGAAAATTTATGATTTTACTTGCCCGAACGAGCCAGAAGAGAAAATTGTAGTATTGCATTCAGTCCTATATAATGAAGACTATAATTTATGACAATATTTTATATTTGTTTTTATAATTTTCTCCCTTTCCAGTGACTTGTCAGACGGACTATTTCCATTGCCCGGAAGGGACTTGTATCCCCGAGCTCTATGTGTGTGATGAATACCCTGGAGATTGTCTCAACAACTATGATGATTCTGAGGAGCTTTGCTGCGGTAAGATGATCTTTCATTTTGTTTCCAATACTTAATTACAGTCAAACCTGTGATTGTGTACAGTTGCCACCCACGGGCAAAAAGAATATTGACCACTGTAGACAGGTGACCACTTTAGACGGGTTCCATAACACTGTTTCTATCTGCAGGGGAACACTTTTGGTGGCCACAGTGCCAGTGGGCAGGTTGGCTGCTATAGACAGGTGGCCACTAAGACAGGTTGGACTGTAATCTTATTTTCCATGATACTTTCTAGCAATTATAGTTGATAATTAGTTGTGCATTCAACCTAGGGGTATACATTTTAGTTGATAATCTGCTCAGGCCCGTAGCCAGAGGTTGCATTAGCTGCGTATGCACCTCCTTAAAAAAAATTCAGCAAGGTCCACTTTTTATAGGGCTCGAACCAATGGTCTCGGCCACGATCGATCTAGCTGACAATCACTCAACTCAACCTGTGGTCTCGAACTTGGGCACGATCGATCAACGCTCTTGTAAATTATGTACCCCTTCAAAATACATGTATGCTGGCTATTGGCCTACTGCTGGAATAGTACTCTGGAGGTCGAGGGTTCAACATCTAAATCCTGCCTATAATAGCTATCAACTCTTCTCCACTCCCAATTTGTTGCAGATATCAGAAACGTGACCGCCTTCTGCCCGAAACCGAATTACTTCCGATGCCCGGACGGCGTTTACATCCCCTATGCATACGTCTGTGATGATTGGCCCTACGACTGTCTTGACAACTTTGATGAGTCTGAAGAAATTTGCACAGGTGAGAATATGGAAAATTAATATTTTTGATTTCTTTATGTTTCCTCTTCTTCCGGGTAAAGTACAGGCCACCATCTGGTGTTGGTACCGAGTTGGAAAAGATTTTGCACCATTGATTATGCACCATACATGACTGAGAATGTTTGTCATACCAAACCAAATTTCTTCAATGAGGTAAGGAAAAAGGAGAGAATGTAATTGTGGTGATTGGCCTTATGACTGCATGTCTTGACAACTACGATGAGTCTGAAGAATGTTGCACAGGTAAAGTCGTCAGAAGACAGAGGTTATTTTGTTGTGTGTTTCTGTGACAATTTTATAGCAAATGGATTTTTTTTTTGGGGTGGGGGGGGGCTATTATAGATGTAATTGTTTGTGCTGAGGATCAAAAATCTCCCAGTTGTGTGGCAGATTAAGCCACAATGCCTAGTCAGTCTAATATCAGATAGTACAATAATGGTCTATGTTCGTGAAAAGTATGTGACAAATTTGGTTTTTATAGCAAACTGATTTAATTTAGGATACGATTAAAAATAAAAATCAAACAAACATATGATATGAGGAGTGATAATAAGTATACTATAATGCTCTCAGTCTTTCAATCTTTTGCCTTACAGTTCTTATAACCTACATGTAATGTATTACAAAAACAATGAGCTCAAATATAATCATATTGTATTACATTTCAGGTCTATGTCCTAACCCTGGCGTGCCTTCCGAGGGCTCCATCTCGCCGTTCCAGTCGGCTTACACCAACGGATCGGTCATCAAATTCAGCTGCAGCACTGGATATGTCTTGATTGGGGATACCAGTGCCACGTGTGTGAACGGGGCCTTTGATACATCTCCACCCGAGTGTTATGGTAAGATTGATGATGATGATGGTGAAGATGATGATAATGATGGTGATGATGCTGCTGATGATGATGATGTTGGTGATGATGATGATGATGATGATGATGCTGCTGCTGATTATGATTATGATGACGATGATAATGATGATGATGGTGTTGATGATGATGATAGTGATGGTGAGGGTGATGATGATGATAATGATGCTGCTGCTGATGATGATGATGCCGTTGATGATGATGATGATGATGATGATGACGATGATGATAGTGATGGTGAAGGTGATGATGATGATAATGATGCTGCTGCTGCTGCTGATGATTGTGACGATGATGATTTTGATGGTGATGATAAATTTCCACCTTTTATCTTTCACTAGCCAACTGCATATTACCAGGACCACCCAATAACGGGGCTATAAACGTCACCAGTTTCAACCATTCAGACATCATCGGGTTTAGCTGCGACACTGGCTACCAAATTACTCCAGAGGGGGCTGTTCTTGAATGTGACAACGGAACAGTCATAGGCACCATACCAACATGCACAGGTACGTTAATTTTCCAGTGGCATAGCTACAGGGGAACAAGAAAGTATGAATTTGTTAATGTCGGCATATGTGAACTGTCACATTTTTTGCTGTGGCTATTTAAAGTATTCTCTTGCCCAATTGTATATTTTTATTCAGCTAACCAATCACCTTTGAATGTTTGTTTTTTTTCTTCCCCAGATATCAATGAATGTTCCAGCTCGCCATGTCTCAACAATGGCACTTGTTTCAATGAGGTCAACCAGTACAGGTGCGAGTGTGCGCCAGGATGGACTGGAACAAACTGCGAACAAGGTATCACCCTGAAAAAGATGATCATTTGCCATGTTCCTAGAGTATCACTTGATTGATTGCATTTTAAGATGATAAAAGAAAACTAATGTAGTATGTTCTTACATACAATATGGTTCAAGCAAAAGTCATATTTTTCCGTCAGTTGTTTTAATTAATGAAGTGCGAAATGAATGTGAGCCCAGATGAATAGGAAAGAACTTGTCTGTATGCTTAGAGATGATGATATAAATGAGAATGTATGACTGTTACAATTTAATTTATTGTATATATTCAGATATCAACGAGTGCCTGAATGCCACACTGAATGACTGCAGCCAGTATGCGATCTGCGCCAACACTGATGGCAGCTACTCATGCAGCTGTATTGATGGGTATGCTGGAGATGGGGTGACATGCATAGGTAAGGAAATCAACAAAATCACCACAAACATGTTGGTATTATGTAAAGTATAGGAAATAACATTCAAAGATCAGTATTGATGTGCTTTGTCCGTCAGTATATATAGCGTTCTAGTACTAGAGTTTGTATAGTTTAGAGATGCTTTCGAGTAGCATTGTGCCTCGCATCTTTCTCCGAGTATGAATTTTTTTATAATCGTTTGTATAAAGACAATTCATTGTTTGTTTTGTTAAACCCTCATATGTTGTGGGCTAGATTAACACCCGAATAGGGCGAATTAGGGTGAATAAAATTGCTAAGTTAACCCATTGCCTATGGGAACCTGGTGGGTCCTACATTAACCCGTTCCATTCGAGTTTCTGAAATGCCCATAGCCTTTGTACCCAACCCACCCGGTCCTGAAGTCAAGGGGTTAACTCTTGTTAGAATGGTACTACGGAAAATCTCCTAAGAATTCACTTGTATTCCTGCTCCTATATACATTCTTTACTATTCATTCTACAGAGATCATCCTGTTTCCATTCTCGACTTCAAACGGCGACACTCAACTCTCAGAGACCTCAGAGTCGGCGACGTCGGAAGGGTCGAGGAGACCTAGCAATGAACAGATCTCACCCACCATCAGACCACCGACAGGGTTTCCATTTGGGGACACCTTCTACTACAGTCTCTATGTGAGTATAGTATTTCCCAAGCATCAGCAAATGAGCTTCATTCCTACTCACTTTGTCTGTATCAGTATTCATCTTATCGGTAAATTGCCACTTGGTCTACAACCATTTGGTCTACTAGAAAATTATGAATCTGGCGGCTTAATTATGATTATGATTATGGATTATGATTAGGGTTAGGGTTGTGGATTAGGGTTAGGGTAAGGGTTAGGGTTAGGGTTAGGGTTTTGGAGGCATCCGGTAGTAGACCAAATGGGAAGTAGACGAACTGAGATTAGACCAAGTGAACATAAACCATCTTATCAACTGTCTGGGTGCCATGGACGACTCAAGTTACGATACATATGCATGTAACTAGATCTACTGACTTGCTCCTAAATTACTATGTATAATGTATTTGAATGTACTGTATTATTGTATTATTCATGTATTGTTTTATTTGTACACAGGGCCCCCATGGAAAACAAGTGTCAAATTACTGATGGAGCTACCCTGTTTAAAAAAGACAAATTCAATATACAAATAAATGCACACAAATGCATACATGATTCATATGAATTTCGTAAATATTCCATTTGTTACAAAGCTTCTAATCATCGGAAATGAATGCGGGGATTAAGCTACTCATGAATGTAAACTTGCCCAAACTATGCTGACAATATTTATTGAAGAAAAATCAGTTTATAATCGCCTGAACATTTTCCCCATCATTCTTTTTATTTTTAAAGTTTATGGACAACGGTCTGATCATCTTCATCAACGAAAATGACGAGAAGTACGGATTCCCCAATCCGTACCCTGATGGCTTCTCAAACACAACAACGCTGCCACTGGTGGCGCCCTTCTGGGCCGACGTCAACATCGATAATGGACAAGGAGAGGTCTTCTATAAGGTAATTGCAAACCAGTGACCCCGTTTCATGAAAGGGTCTTAATTATAAAGACTGTCTTAACTATCACGTGACTGTGACTGATCTATGGACATACCGATGGTGTTTGTCCCAATCACAAAGGACAAGGTTGAAAGTATAATAGCAAAGACGTGACTGTAGTGTCTTGGAATAAGACTACGCAATGTTGTCTTGGAATAAGACTACGCATGTTTATGTACGTAAGGACACACACACATGTACAATAATGCATGATTGAACAAGCCACGTTCTATGTCACTTTTGAGAACCCAGATACCAAGAGTAAAGTATCCTGAACTTTATATCTCTGACTCCGTGTGAATTCAGTCGCGTGAATCATGAACGGATAGAAACTGATTGAACTGTGTTTGTTTGTGATCCGATTGACTTGTCAGATGTTACAGTGACAGTTACGGATCTTAACTAAGACCCTGTCATGAAACAGGCCCCTGACAACAACCAATTAATACACAATTTGTATTATTTGTCAAATGTACATGCACATAGAAATGTATTATTTGCTCATTTTCATTTTGTTATTTTCTGGTCATTTTCCTCTGTTTAGAGTTTATGATTTTGTTCACATTCTTTACCTCATTTTTACTGTCTGAACAGATTTACTGTCTGTGATATGTACGTGTGTAATTTCACTTTTTTCTGTTCAGATATACTAGCTATCCAGTTCAAACACAGCCAACAAGACTGCAGGGCTAGGATCAGAGCTAATGATTGTTTTTTCTCCTCATTTAAGTGAATAACTATCAAAAATAGTTCAAAAAGGCAACTCCAATAAGGAAAAAAATGTATTTATGTTTCATGTAACATCATTTCACCTGTATAATGTTTAGATATACGAGCTATCCAGCTCCAACACAGCCAATGAGACTGCAGTGCTTGACGATGCCAGCGCTCGGATCAGAGCGTACGATTCGGACTTCCCATCATTCAATGCGACCTGGATGCTGGTGGTGACGTGGTCCAACCTACCCTCGTTCATCTCTGCCGATGTAAGTAGGAATTCATACATTCTCTGTTCATTTCATTTATTGTATTTCTGGTCAGTTTCACTTAAATGTATGTTTGAATAAACTTTGTAAAACATTGCATCGCAGATATATGCTCGCACTTTCCTTGAAAGAAGTTGGGTTAGTGTCATGCTTATGTAGGTTCTGATCATGAATAGCACAAGCATTGTAATGGGTTTCATGGGAAGTAGCCTCCATACAAGGGTCTTTATTGGAAGAGCATTGATGCAGCTATCCAGAGGTCTGGGTTCAATCATGTCTTTGGTTTTGGCAAGGCATGATCTTACAAGTTTACGCACATAATATTGAAACAAATAATTTGTGTAATAATCTTCTATTGAATAGAATTAGATTGTAAGTTAAGGTATATATAGCCAAGCTTTCGAATTTAGCAGATCATTTGTCTAGGCAATACCTGACAAGTACTGCACTGAAACATGGAACTAAATAGATAAACCTGGTAGAGAGAAGGTGGGAACAGGTAGAGGCTATTAAAGGTGAGCAAGAACAAAAGGGGGGACATACAATGTTGGAGAGGGTAATACAGGAGCAGGCTAGAGTAGACATGAACAAAAGAAGTGCTTTAATGAGAGCTGGTGAGGAAAAAAATTATGTATCAAGTGCAGGGCTTAGAAGCAAGGGGAAATGTGATGAATTGGATTGAAGAGAAAGTTATTCCTATTCCCTTGACTGCAGACCAACACCTTCCAGGCGGCCCTCGTTACCGACTCCCGCTACAGCTTCGTGCTGTTCAACTACCAGGAGGACGACATGAACTGGAACCCGACCACGCTCGCAAGCACCAACGTCATCATCGGCTACAACCTAGGCAATGGAGACTACTTCAATACGCATCTGCTCGATCCACCGTTTGAAGGGGTTGATCAACGCTTTAGACCTGATCAGTAAGTATGATATGAGAGTCTATGACTTTGCATATTATCAAAATCTCTGACTACTTTTAAAATAAATCAGCTTAATTGGACCAATGTTTAACTTATTTTCCCCTTTGTTTCTATAGGTATACCAATCACACAGGTCTTAAAGGTAGCTAGATCTATTGTTAACGAATTATGCTAAAAATCACGACTGACACAATCAATGCAAATCAGTTCTGTCAAGATCGGTACGACTCAGAACTGGATCCAACCAGCTTGGACCAGTGTACATTTCGTTTAAAAGTAGGTACCGGTATTACACAGATCTGAAAGGTCACTGGATCTAGCACCTTGAGAACAACACTGCAGACACGATTAATGCCAAGTATAGTCCAGTCTGGATTGGTACTACTCAGAACCGGATCCATCCAGTTGGGACCAGTATTACACGATTTCTTACCTTGTTTTTCTAGGTATACCGGTAACACGGGTCTGAAAGGTCGCTGGATCTATCGCTTAGAGAACAACACGGCTGACACAATCAATGCCAAGCAGTTCTGTCTGGATTGGTATGACTCCGAACCGGAACCATCCAGCTGGGACCGGTACCTGGGAACCTGTCCCTGTTCCTTCACCCAGGGGGGACAGGACAATGCCTACAGTGCCGGGCGTCGTGGCCGACAGTCACTGACGGTATCGTCGTCATCCCGGGCCCTCGATCAAGCACTTCTTGAGGAGATTAATAGCTTGAATGGTAAGATATTTTAAGCTTTTAGCCATTGCATGCTTAAGAGATTAATCATGTCAAGTTTTCAATTTAGCATATAAGTCAACAAAAATTGAATTGAAATTCACTCCAAAGATATTATCCATTGCAGTATCGATATTATTTTGATATGTGGCTGCATTTTATGCTTTTGGAGTGCAGCGAGATTGAAGCAGTTGTATGCACAAAACAAAATCCAATTTGTGAATCTGAAACATTGCACATTCAAAGAGAGACAAAGTTATGAACCTGCATGGTAACACCGTTGTAATTTCTGAAGAAAAACAATTTTAGCAGTCTTCATGATAAAACTAATCAAGATATTTTATTCATTTGATTTCATTGTGACCCCTTTCTTAGAAAATTATTTTTCCATTATGAACAAAAAAGAAATACTTCTTTCTGCCTGCAAACCACCCTATGGTCCCTCTGCAATGGGGCCGGGTTGTATTGCTGTTACCGTGGTGACCAGTCACTGATAGAGGGTTACGGAGGAGATCTGACCAGCATTAAACAAATCATTGATATATTTCCATTAATTTGCATTCATGACATCACCTTTCTTTTTCATGTTTCCATTTTTGAAAACAAAAGATACGTCCTTCTGCCTGCAAACCACCGTTTCGCCTCTCGGTAACGGGGCCGGAATGTATTGCTGTTACCGTGGCGACCAGTCACTGATAGAGGGTTACGGAGGGGATCTGACCAGCAGCTTTGAGGAAAGATACCAGTTCATCTTGGGAGGATCCTTTGATCCCACTGCATACCAAAACTGGCTCTGTAAGTGACTTAGACGGTTTGTCAACATGAAAAGGAAGTCTGTCCAAAATAGTCTGTCCCAAATATGACAAAATATGATTTTATTGCGTATTCAATATAAATTTACATTTGTCTTAATGATAAATCATTTTGATATTCCTTTGTTGTATTTGTCTTGTGCATTATTATTTGTTTTTACTTTGTTGGATATGACAAACTAATAATGGAAACAAATATATTTTGATCATATACATGTACTATCTAATGAAAAATCAGTCACTAGTGGCAATCAGAAAAGAGTGATAATTCTTGAGGCATAGACAAAACCTATCATTTAATCTTTAACACATTTAGAAGTGGTCCTGAAAAACAAACAAACAAACAAACAAACAAACAGAATACTACTTAGTGAATGTAGATAGTTATTGATACATTCTGTATATCATCTCTCTTTTTCTTTGTCTCTACAGTGTATGAGTTCTCTCCGCGTCACTACTGCTGTGGCGTGTCCAACGACGAGGCGTTCTGTGATCTCTACACAGAGAAGAGACCGGCAGGGAGATGCACCGGCTACCTCCCTCCAAACTCAGGTAATTAATGTTGTAAACAATTCCTGCATTTTTCAATTATAAACTTTCTTTTCATGCTGCTACAAACTTGAGTATATTTTCCTTGCAATTCTATGTTGTTTACAAATTGAGAATGATGATGCCTGACGTATTGCATATTTAGATCTCACGCTTATGGAAAATACTTGTTACTTTGTTTTCATTTTTGAAAGAGCTTGTATGAGAACTTTGTTTTTACCTGACCCAGTGGCAATCTTAACAATCATTTAGATGCCTCTGTTTTATTTAGGCTTATTTTCTTGTATTAACGATTCCGTTTATTTCTCTCCCGCAGACACTATAAACTATAACAGTTCTTTTGATACCATTTTGCTTTAAGGCTGGATGATTTGTGACCCCCATATCACCACCCTCGATGGTTATGTCTACACCTTCAACGGCCTAGGGGAATACACACTGGTCACCGCACCAATATTGTTTTTACATATATCACCACCCTCTTTGGCTATGTCTATACCTTCATTGGCCTAGGAGAATACACAATGGTAGCTATACTGAATTCCAAGGGCGCCGACAATCTCTAATCGTATCTTTACAGTTCCAGTCATTCCATTATTATATTATTTTTACAAGTCTGTGTCTTCTCTCTCATTAGGTTGGATGCTTGGTGACCCCCATATCACCACCCTAGATGGTTATGTCTACACCTTCAATGGCCTAGGGGAATACACACTGGTCACCGTACCAAGCACTCTGGGCGCCGGCAGCCTCTTCACTCTTCAAGGACGAACAATGAGGGCGCTAGACAGCCAGACGCAACAGCTGACAGACGCTACATTCTTTGTGGCTTTCGCTGCACAGGCTGCCAACTCCACCGTGGTAAGTAACAAAGTTTTAGCAAAGCCTTGAAGATTGTAAAATACCTTTTATAACTTGGCAAATAATTATCTAGATTAAGATCTATACTATGGCTTGCTATTTGTTTATTATTGTATGTTTTTCATATGGCACAGAATAGTCTTTATATTGCTAAAAAAATCGAGTGGCAATCAATTGCAGTATCTTTAGATGCGCATCTAGAATTCTACCATATTAGGGCAAACATGACTGTCCTCTGCAGATGCACTGAAGTGCGATTTATTGCAAGTTTCTATTACATTTAGTGTAACTTTAATAATGTAGATATCATATCAAAAGCAAAGACGCATTTTTATTGCAAGCCATTTAGCTATTTATCTTTTGTTTTTTAGAAAGTAACACCCCATTGTATTTAAGTTTTTGTTTGAATTAAGTATTCTGTACCACTTATATTTCTCTTTCTGCAGGTCGAGATGGAACTGAACCAGATGGGGACAGACTTTGACGTCTACTTGGACGGAGTCTTATTCAACAAAACAACTATTGCACAAGGTATGCCGTTCACTTTCTAACCCATTCAGAACTGGTCTTGAAAAAACATGGGCTGGGTTCTTTGGAGAATGATTTTTATACCTAAATCATTTGGTCTTGAAGAGGTTACTTTAAGATCAATGTACATTTATTCTTTATTCTGTCAGACATTCATTTATTTCACAGATTCAGGGGTGTTTGTTTTTCAAGACTTACACCAATAACTTTTTGTTTGCACCTGAACAATATCGATCTTCATGAAAAATATGGATCACAAGAAAACAGTATATAACAGTAAAAATAAATGGGGTCATGAAGGATATTAAAAACAAAATTTCTGAATAAAAACTTTTGTCTTTGATAAAAATATGAAATACTTCTAATAAACTAAAGAGAGGAACAATTACAAAATTAACCCAAAGTCTACATGTACATGTTTCCAGTGTTAAATGGTAATCTGTCTAACTTCAAGAAGTTATATACATGTATATGTACACCTTAAAAGTGACAAATTTTCTCTGTTTCTTCACAAGGTCCCTTTGTGGATGGAGGCTTCTCCTTGCAACAGAGGGTAGACAATGGTACCACCAGGGTAGTGGCCTACTGGCAGGTCGGGATGTCCATCAATGTAGGAGTCATTGAAGGCATTCTGGACATCATCTTCTCTGCCCCGGAGACATTCAAGACTGGTGTGACACGAGGTCTCTTTGGTAAGTCACATGTGGATACATCTTATTCTTGTTTTTGCGTTTATCAACCATTCGCCAGTTTTTGCACATGACAACGAAGTTATCCCCTTAAAGGTGCACCTGTAAAGTGTCAGATATTGCCCAAAATGACATTTGAGACTTCAATCCTGCACCAAAATCATTGTAAGATATGTCAGAATGATGTGTGAAAGTTTCATTGAAAAAGAACACTGCTTCCTGGTTAAAAAAGCGAAAATATGCGTCAGCTTTTACAGCGGACGTTTATGAGGTTTATGACCGTTCAGTAACACTTTTGAGCTGAATGATAGATATCGTCATACTAAAGGGACATTTGAAAAAAATCTAACCCTATTTTATTCTTCTCTGAACAATGAGCTAAACAACACGGTAGAAGAGAAACGAGGAAGCTCCAAGTAATTTTCGTGGAGTTGGACACTTTACAGGCATCCCTTTAATTTCACGTTTTGTATTATTTTTTGCCCAGGTGCATGGGATGGAGACAGTACCAATGACTTTGTGAGACTGGATGGAACTCTGCAGCCAGCCACTGGCACTGATGGCAACTACACCGAGAGTGACCTCTTCTCATTTGGAGAGACTTGTAAGTTTTATTTTTATTTTTGTAAAATCCCATCCAGGACAAGAAATATTTCAAGGCAAAATCCCTCATTATTTTTGTTCACATCAAATTTGCAACTCCTTATTTTTTGCTACCTAAGGGGGAAAATATTTAGTTATTGAATTTAAAAAAAAAACATCCATCGGTTTGTGAAGTAGCCAATTTGAAAAATGAAATGGGATTTGTAAATGTGACAGCGCATTGACAATTTAAGGATTTTTAAAAAATATTGCTATATTGATATCTACACAGAGAGTGACCACTTCTCATTTGGAGAGACATTTAAGTTTGTAATTGAGTCTTGGGTAATTCCAAGCAAAGCGTCACAGTGTTTACCAAATAGTCATCCCTTTGCCGTTTGAATCCTGCCAACATTCATAGAGATACTGCTAGCATATCAGTACTTATATAAATAATTGGAGGATTCAAATGCCCAAAGGTTTATTTCGTGATAACGCCATGACATTTTGTCCACATTTTCTTGGAATTGCTCTCTGTCAAAAGTTACCTTTAACTAAGGTTTGCTTGTATAGTAAGGCTGTACAAGAATTATTTTTCTTCGGGGCGAATCACTGTAAACGAGTCGGACTGCCCCTGGGCCAACCTGAACCTGGGATGACCTTCAATGACATGACCTTCACCCAGATGTTCCTGGCTGACCTCATAATGGCTGCCTAGCGGAAATAATTTAGATATAATGTTGATTGTTTTCCCTCAAACTACAGGGCGCATCGCAGCCTATGAGTTGCTCTTCGACTACACCCTTGGCCACCTGTCCTCTGTCCTGGGTGACTTTCAACCCGATGTTGCATGATGACATTATTGTGGCTGCCTATAATCACAGATAATTAAGATATAATGTTTGATTGTTTTTCCTCAAACTACAGGGCGCATCGCAGCCAACGAGTCCATCTTTGACTACACCCGCGCAAACCTGTCCTGGGTGACCTTCAATGATGTGACCTTCACCCCGATGTTCCTGGACGACCTTATAACGGCTGCTGAGCCTGCTTTCCTCGCTTCGGCACAGGGCACCTGTGGGGACAGTAGGGAGTGTCTCTACGATACCCTTGCTACCAGGGATAGCCAGATTGGACTGTCGACAAAGCAGACGGAAGAGAACTTCATCTTCAATAACGATGTCTTGTGTAAGTATGCGCATAAATCAGGATTCCAAATGCTGGAAGCAATTTGAAATTAAATTTAAAGAAAATGTCCTTTCCCTGGCTCCTAGCACACCTGTGGAGATGTTAGGGAGTTTCTCTATGATAACCTAGCTACTGGCTGGGGATATATGAATGGGGCTGTCCACCAAACATATAGTAGAAAGATTTATTTACAATAATGATGTATCCATCAGTTTTTTTTCTGCTTGCATTGAACAAACGAATGGACAAAACAAGTAAAGTTGGATCTTTTGAGATGGCAGCGCCGTGACCTTTGACCTCTTGAAATACATCCCTGGTGCTCTAGTTATATTTGATTTAGAATTACTCTTATTTTATCGTTCTTATTTGCGTTGCAGTGAATTTCCCTCCCAACGTGACCGGGGTGAACAACAATCTCAACGTGGTAGTAGGAGACGAGATCAGCTTTACTGTGATGGCCATGGATCCCGAGGGCAGTGCTGTGACCTATGACCTTTTGAACGATGTCCCTGGCGCCCGGATAAACAGCTCAAGTAAGCGATATATAATCATGATAAATGCCGCTACATGCGTGTACATGTAGTTGCCTTACTTCAGTCAACTTTTGTATCACTTTAACATGGGCAAGATGTATCACCCGATCAGTAATACTGCTATTAAAGAGGCTCAAAATTGTAGATTAAACTAATTCCAAATAAGAATGATAGTTCAATATATAGACTGTCAATATATAGACTGCCAAGGAACATTGACTTGTTACTGTTTGTATGATTTTCAGATTCTGACGCTCACGTTTTTGTTCTGTTTCCTGTAATCCTTACTGTAAATTTATTTTGTGTGTGTTTAATTTTTTTGTTTTGGTAATGCTTTGGAATTTATACCTACAATGTAGGTCAGCATGTGTGCCCTTCACCAAGAGTCATAATTTTGTCAAGCACCTGAAAATGAATCTGATCTATATGAGGGTCTTTGGAAATAAGAGTACGTATTACTGTTGTTCTATATATATGCAGCTGGTGCTTACATCTGGACACTCCAGTCAACTGACCTGGTCAGCCTGGTAATTAGGGAATAGCTGGTGGTCAAGTAGTTGCTTATAAAATCAAATTTCATATCCATATTTATTTTCTCCAGTCCTCGAATTTAACATCGATCGCCCTTTTTCTGTTTTTCTTTAGCTGGAGCGTTCATCTGGACTCCGCAGTCCACCAACCCTGTCAGCCTTGTGATCAGGGCTTCGGACGGTCAAATATTTGCTCCTGTAGAACCGGTGGTCAAGGTGTGTGACTGCCAGAACAATGGGACCTGTGTCTATGACCAGTACACGGACAACTCCAACATCATCAATGACAGATTTGCTGTAAGTTGATTGGAAAAAATTACAATGGTCTTGAACGACAGTACGATGGTACAGTATGACAATACTCTACCCAGAGGACTGTACTGAAATTGGAAGAAGAAGAACCATTATTTATTTTATTTTTTTTTAAATTTATTTATTATTATTTATTTTTATTTTTTTTTGGGGGGGGGGGGGGGTTCAAAGATTTGCGGAAAAAAAACTGTGGTATATAGCCATGTCTGAGTTGACGGGACTTCAGATGGTCAAGTATTCACTCCTGTAGTACCAGTGGTCAAGGTGTGTGACTGTTAGAACAATGGTATCTGTGTGTATGACTAGTACACAGAGAACTCATCAATGACAGATTCGTTGTAAGCTTATAATTGAAATTGTAATATCTCATCTCACGTTATACCAAATTTAAAATGTATTGTACAATGTAATCAGCCGTAATGTTTTGTCCTATTCTAATTAACCTGATCTTCAGATATTATACAGATAGCGCATGGGATCTGTGTCTATCACAAGTACACAGACAACTCTGACATCATCAATGAAAGATTTGCTGTTAGTCTGTAGGTATAATTGCAAGGTCCTTTTAATAATAAACCATTTGATTTTTGTTCAAAGATTTAAGGAATAAATTCTTTATCATGATATTCCAGATTATGCTTTGTACAATGCATTAAGTTTTATAATATCAAGTGAAAATAAAAATACATGGTGTTAGTGTATTGATGCATGCTATTAAACACTTTTATTGTTTTCCTTTAGGTGGTAGTGTGTGAGTGCAGTACGGCCTGGTCAGGCGATTTCTGCCAACAGGACTACGATGCCTGCATAGACAGCCCCTGCTTTCCGGGAGTGACGTGCATCGACAATGCTGCCCCCACTACGGGCAATCTCTGCGGCTCTGGCACATGCCCCAACGGACTGGTTGGTGACGGATTCAAATGTGCAGGTATGAATAGTTAGGCCAGGATATGTTTGTCTTAATTGGGCCTATCATGAAATAGCAAGAATCTTTTAGAACAACTAAGATTACTAAGATCGTGCCAGGGCAAAACTATTGTAACTTTTAAACATATTTGCATGCCAAGTGACTTGTTCATTTTTTGTGTTGCAAGACCAACTCAAAGTTTTATACATAAAAAATGACTGTGATGTTAGTTAGTGGCTCATTGTCCATATAATAGCTGCATCCTTTAAAAAGCAAGACTGTTCAAGATTTCATTTGAATTATCAAGAATGTTAATGTGAGGTGAAATGCCTTCGTTCATGTAAGTGTACCTTTTTACAACAAATCAACAATAATGTCTTGCTTGAAGTTCATATAATGCAGACCATGCAGAATATAAGTACTGTGGCAATTTGATATATCCGTCATCTCATGTTTAGATTTTGACGAGTGCGTGGAGTATGCCAACCGATCATTAGCCGAGGGTGGTCCAGCCTGCGAACAGATCTGTACCAACACACTGGGCTCCTATTACTGTGACTGCAATCCAGGCTATCAACTGCATCCAGATCTCAAATCTTGTATAGGTAAGTCAAAAAGTTGATCTATTGTGCATTATGCAGATGTATATTGGAGGATAAATATACTTTTTGTAGATTTTGATGAAAAGTGTTGGGTATTAGAAGGTGGTCTAGCCTGCAAAACAGATCTGTACCGATACACTGGGCTCCTACCACAGAGCTACTTGTGTGAAGAAATTGATTTGTGAGCCAACCCCCAAATAATTTTGTTTACCTGACTAATTTTCTCAAAACAAGTTAGTAGGTCAAGTCACGGATAAATGTTACCTGGCACTGAAACTTAATGCATCAAATACATCTTGACATTTTGATTGGTCGGTAAATAAAATTAGGATATTGAAGGTTACAGAATGAATGATGACTATTCCTCGAGACTCAGTGAATCAGAAACTCTGTCATTGACATTGATAAAAGCCAACTAAAAATATTTGACTGTTTCCAAGAACATATTTTGAATGAGTCACTATCTTTATAATATATTAAAATTATGGTTATAATGATCATGATGATGGTACTGCTGCTGCTGCTGCTGATGATGACGATGGTGGTGGTGATCCATAATGGAGCCGACAACTAAATGATGATGATGATTATGATGGTGATGATCCATAATGGAGCCGACAACTAAATGATGATGATGATTATGATGGTGATGATCCATAATGGAGCCGACAACTAAATGATGATGATGATGATTTTGATGGTGATCATGAATTATTAAGCCATTTTCATCTTCTCTCCCCAGATGACAACGAGTGTGATCTGCAGACAGATGGATGTGACATCAATGCGGAGTGCACCAACACTGAGGGCTCTTACACATGCACCTGTAAGACCGGATACAGGGGCAATGGATTAACATGTACAGGTGAGAATAATCACGGATCTTGAAGATGATGAAGAAGAAGATGA
Organism: Echinarachnius parma; assembly: GCA_037951105.1. NCBI lineage: Eukaryota > Metazoa > Echinodermata > Echinoidea > Clypeasteroida > Echinarachniidae > Echinarachnius > Echinarachnius parma. Next base: position 56,449 of record JBAMJV010011222.1, read on the forward strand.
GGAGCAGAAGGAGGAGAAGGAGAATGTGGAAGAGGAGGAGGAAACACTAGGAAGAAGAGGGAAATGATGATGATGTTATTGTGATGATCATAATCGCAATGATGATTGTGATGGTGATGGTGATGGTGATGGTGATGGTGATGGTGATGGTGATGGTGATGGTGATGGTGATGGTGATGGTGATGGTGCTGGTGATGGTGATGGTGATGGTGATGGTGATGGTGATGGTGATGGTGATGGCGATGATGATGGTGATGATTAATTAAAGAAATTGATTTTAAAACATGCATTGTTTCATTCATATGTGTAAGTCTTAAAGTACATGTATCTTTATAGGTTACCTTGAAGATAGAGTATGAATATTGTTATTGTATATGGCACACATAACTTTTTTTGTTGTGCCATACATGTAAATACCAATTGCTATTCATTGTATTATATGCTATATATTATATTTCAGATATTGATGAGTGTTTTGAGGTTGATCAGGCCTGCGATGCCAATGCAGACTGCAGAAACATCGCTGGGTCCTTCATCTGCGAGTGTGTGACAGGATTCGAGGGAGATGGTCAGACATGCAATGGTAAGTGGCATATTGATATAATTTTTTTGGGGAAAAGGATTGTTTCATAACCTGTTCAATACTACATTTGTGTATCTCCATAGACCAACTGCTGGACTATTTCCTTGACCAGCCCAAACCAGATTAATCTGATTGATTTCTTTTCAAGCCAATTAGGACATTATTTACTTTTGCAGCCACTTCACTACAGCCAAAAACAAATTTATGAACATTATCAATTGTATCAATTTTGGTTGTGATTTATAAAGTTAAACAATTTGCAAACATTTATGTCAAAAAATTTGTCATGCACCAACACAGGGAGTTATATTCTTCTGCTAATGCATTTGTTGCTGAGAGGGAAATGGCATAACAACATTGATGACCTACATATATATTAACAAATGTCTAATTTGCATTTTAAAGGCAACACAAATAAATGTTGTCTACTGCAACACTAATGCTGCTTGCATCAACATGGAAGGATTGTTTCGCTGCACATGTTCTTTAAGAGGGCAATGGGCCACAGCTTGCACAAACATTAACAAGTGTTTGAGAGCACACTTCAAAATTAAATAGTTTTAAACTATATTAAAGACTGATGTTTCCAACCTTTTTAAATTGTAGATGTGAATGAGTGCATTTGTAACCTCGACAACTGCGACACCAATGCTGCGTGCATCAACACAGAGGGATCGTTCGGGTGCGCATGCTCTCCCTCGTGGCACGGTTGATAGGGTCACTGCCTGCACAAACATGAACGAGTGTTTGATGGCAGACTTCAAAATTAAGTACTTGCAAACTTGATAAAGACTGATATTTCAAACCTTTTAAATCTGCAGATGTGAACGAGTGCACTCGTAACCTCGACAACTGTGACACAAACGCTGCGTGCATCAACACGGAGGGATCGTTCGGCTGTGCATGTTCTCCCGGGTGGGAGGGTAACGGCGTTACGACCTGCACGAACATCAACGAGTGTCTGCTGCCCTCTAGAGAGTGCCACCCCAGGGCGACGTGTCAGGACACGCAGGGGAGCTATGTGTGCACTTGCCCGGCTGGACTTGTTGGAGATGGAATCACTTGTGTTGGTAAGAACCAATCAGTGACAATAGAATGTAATCTGGAAAAGTGTTGATCAGTCTTACAGAGTGTTTTGCCTTTGGAGTCTCTCCCGTAACTGAGTAAATTTCACCGAGGCACATTTACAAGTCAGGGGTTGTTTCACAAAGATCCCAAGTCGAACTTAACACTAAGTTGGACTTAAAAATTATGGAAAGCAATTTGTAGCTTTGTAATTAAACATATTCAAGAGCCCAAATGATTTTCAATCTACCTATATTCAATCTGTCCTTGACAATTGTTTACCTACCCTGCTGGGGTTGCAGGCGATTGGCGGCATAACTCGTGTTGGTATAATTGGACATGTGTTAGAAAATGGACACATGCTTCATCAAAATATTGACTGGTGATTAACTATATCCTACTATCAACACAATCTCATATCTATTCTTTAAAAGTGTGAACCCCAAAATATGCAAGAAATCAGACACCATTTTAATTTTCCGTTTCTGTAAATCTCTATCCCTCTACAGACATAGATGAGTGTAGTACGGGGCTGGATGAGTGTGCCCAGGGTTCAAGCACCTGCCTCAACACACAGGGCTCATATGACTGCCGCTGCAATGCAGGGTACACCGGTGATGGTTTCACTTGCAATGGTGAGTTAATTATTGAAGGAATTCTCCGCTACAATAAATTTGTAACAAAAAAAAAAAAAAAAAAAAAAAAAAAGATGTCTGATTTCAAAAGACTTTTTGACATGTTATAATTTTCAGTTCCTACAATGTAGATGTAAATTCACAGTTTGTGCTTAAAGACAGTAAATATGTACTTTAAAACAATCATAATGAACATGTAAGCTTCTGCGTTTATCTCAAACTATTACTTGAAATATATCATTAATTTACAGCACTATAATGTTGGAAATTTAATTCCCTTTCTTATCTATTATTACCCTTCAGATGTGAATGAATGCCAGTCCAATGTAGCGGTGTGTTCTGTCAACGCACTGTGTGGGAACACGGTTGGAGCGTTCAGCTGCCAGTGCAAGGCAGGCTTTGCAGGAGATGGTGTGACTTGCGTTGGTAAGTAACTTTACAAGAATTATTTGATGTAGATTATCATCCATCCAGTCAAAGTTAATACTATCTTATTATAAATCAAGAAGCTGGAAACTTACTATGTGTAAGGCGTGAAATCCCAAGATGTCTTTCACGCACTCTGAATGCGGTGGTGCTTGACGATTCCTGCACATCCCTATAAAAGACCACCCTACACTTTGGAGAGTAGCCAGAAGAAGCCGGTAGTTCACCGGCGAAACGTCCCCTTAAACATAGTAAGTTTCCAGCTTCTTTATTTATAATAAGATGTTATTAACTTTACAAGAAGCTTTAATGGTTTTGCTCGAGAGAAAGATGACATCTTCTCAGTTCAGCCAGTAAACGAGGGAGATGACTCAGTAGGTTCCATAGCGAAAGCACAGGCAACAATTGCTCTGCTATTAATTTTGTTACTCTGAACCAACAAAGAAATCTAGCTCTAACAAAAAAAGATAACAATAAACCTTACCCTAACCCTTACCTTAATCTGAAGGCTATGTTAATTTTTTTTTTTACTGAATTGTAAAATTGATTTTATGTTTTTTATTGAATTATTTAATAATGCTCAAATACCCTTTCCATTCCAAATTCGGTCATTTCTGAGTCATAAAAGCAATCATAAAGCAGGAATCTACTGTGTATGTGACAATAGAAGTGTCCCTACCTTGGACTCTTTTAAATCACTGTTAAAACCTGTATACTCAATCATAATGTCGTTAATGTATTTGTTTTGTATGTCTGTATAAAGTTTTTGTTCTTTGGTTAATACTTCTCTCTTTTTCATTTCTCAGTGCTTAGAAACAGTGTATTAAAGGGGTCCACCAGGCAAAGAACAACACATAACTAACTGTTTTGGTACCGTTTTGTGATATCAAATAGATACCCAACATTTTGCAAAGGGTTGTGTAATTCATAAACAAAGCAATTAATTTCCACCACTTACGGAACCACTACTATTTCCTGGTTCCATACGGGCCAAACATTTGCGAGTGCGCCAATGCTATTCACGCGTACATTTGGAGACAATAGAATCCCGGGCGATTCGTTCGCTCTGGATAAAGTAGTCTCCGTACATGCAGACCCATGAATGCATGCTTTAGAATGGTGATGCGTTTTCCATTTATGTATTTTTTTTCTGGAAACATATTTTTGTGAACTTGTTGATGGAATGGAATACTAAAGATGTTACCTTTCATTAATAAGAACATTATTTGTGGGTGGTGGTACCCTTTAAGCACTATATAAATGTTGTATATTAATATTATTATTATTATTAATTGTAAAAGTCCCTCTCACAATGTACCTTTGATTGACATTTATCATTATCTGTAATATTTTCGTTAGATATGAATGAATGTGCGGTTGGGACAGATGACTGTAACTCCACCCTTGGAATCTGCACCAACACCATTGGATCCTTCACATGCTCCTGTGTGTCGGGCTATACTGGGGATGGCAGAACATGCAATGGTAAGGAAATTAATAGAGATACATGTAAATGTAAGGAAGGGGAATCGTTTATCCAATGACAATGTGTGTTAGTGTTAGAAAAAACTAAACTGTCCTTATATTTCTGCATTTAATGATGTTATGGTTACTTTAGATTTTACCATATAAACCCTCTTTTATTCTTTTGATCAATTAGTTTGGCAAATAGAGTTGATTTCCGTACCTTTCCCATTAATACTGCTTTATGGCTTTAACAGTGTAGCAATAATAGATCAAGAACAAAACAAAATATATATATATATTTTTGTATCCATGCAGACATCAATGAATGCACAACTGGAGCAGCTGACTGTGAGCAGACATGCACAAACACAGAAGGCAGCTTTGAGTGTTCCTGCACCGATGGATACCAGATCAACCCAGCTGAACCTAACATGTGTCTAGGTGAGCTATTAATGTATACTCAGTACAGTCAAACCTGTCTCCGAAATCGATCCCCTGCAGAGACAAATCAATGTCATTAAACCTGTCTGTAGAGGTCACCTGGCTACAGTGGTCACTTTTCTTGTTTCCCTTTGGTGGTCATAACAAACCGGTTTGACTGTATTAAGTAAGTGCTCATGTCCCTTTCAATTATGCAAAACACTCTTGAAGTCTTCATGATTCTAGTTGATTCTGAAGAAATGTACATGTAGATGATGTAAATCTACAAAATAATATAGTTGGTAGCTTGGAGTGTTCCTGTACATATGGATACAAGATCAACCCAGCCGAACCCAACATGTGTCTTGGTGAGTTATGTAGCCCTTTCTCACTTCTCACTTCATCATTGCTATTGCATGCAGATCCACCCATTCAGGACTGGTCCAGTGAATACTCGGGCCAGGGTCTATAGAGAATGCATGTTACAGCAACATCAGTCAGTCTTGAACGGGACAAAGTCAAGATTCTCATAAGACAAACCCACGCTTACTTTAGTTGATCGTCTAATGTGAATCTGGAAGTCTGTTCATATAATGTATTCTGATATTTTCAAGCTATTTATGTCTCATTAATGTTAGTATGAAGTTAATTTCTGTTTCATTTGACCCTCTTTAATTTCCTTCATCCTTATTTTTCCCTTTCGTTTTTGTAGATGAGGATGAGTGCATGTTGGGGATCAGTGCCTGCCCCCAGGGGTGTAACAACACAGTGCCTTCATTCTTCTGCTTCTGCTACGAGGGATTCATTCAAGACTCTGATGGCAACTGTGTCCGTGAGTACTCTTGTACATTATATGTATAATGTGCTGTCATTGCTTTAACCTGGTGCCTAGGGGATTCTGGTGGATCCTTTAGGAATTCTATAGGTTTTAATCATTCTAGTAGTGAATGGGTCTGCATGTACGAAGACCACATTTGTCCCGAGCGAACGAATCGTCCGAGATTCGATTGTCTTCAAATGTACGTGTGAATAGAATTGGCGCACTCGCAAATGTATGGCATGTACGGAACCATGAAATAATAATGGTTCCGTAAGTGGTGGTAATTAATTGCATTGTTTATGAATTACACAATCCTTCGCAAAATGTTGGGTATCTATTTGATATCAAATCAGATGCTATAAGGTCTTTATTCAAGACTCTGTGTAACTTGTATCATGTGCGCTGTGCTATCATTGTTTTAACCTGTAAATACTCTGTTAACATCTTACTAAGATCATCAGACTAGAAATATCTTGTGAATTAGCATTTATTTAAAAATGGTTTGGATTTGTATATCAGATGCTATAAGGGCTTCATTCCAGACCCAGATGGCAACTGTATCCGTAACAGCACTTGTTTCATGTGTTGTGTGCTTTCATTGTTTTAACCTGCAAATACTCTGTTTACATCTTACTAAGATCATAAGGCTGCACAAATCTTGTGATGTAGCATTTCAATAAAGGTGGTTCGAATTTGAAAATCAGATGCTATGAGGGGTTTGTTCAAGACTCAGAGGGGACTGAATCTGCCAGTACACTGGTATCGTCATAGTTTAAAATTGTATATGCTCTGTTTACATCTTACTAAGATAATCAAACTGCAAAAATCTTGTGATCTAGCATTTATTTAAAGATAGTCAGTATTCCTAAAATTCATTAAAGACTCATAGGGGTCTGTATCTGGAAGGACATGTGTCATGTGCTACCATTGCTTTAAAGCTATGTACACTATGTTTACATCTTACTAAGATCATTAGACTGCAAAACATCTTGTGATTAAGCATTTATTTTAAAATTGTTCGGATTCGTAAATCAAATGCTATTATGGCTTCATTTAAAACACAGATGGAAACTGTGTCCATGATTACACTTGTATCATCTGCTGTTAACATCTTACTAAGATCTTCATACTGCACAAATCTTGAGCTTTATTTAGATGAAAGTAATTTCTAGATTTATATATGTTTACCAAGTGGATACAAGCTTCTTCTTCTTCTTCTTCGGGGTAGACCTGTGTCCTTCAATCTTGAAGATTATTACAGGTATTATTACATATTAAAGCTATGTTTCATAGTTATTTGCTGTTTGTTCTAAAACTCTTTGCACATAATAGTGAATAATTTAACTATTTGTACCAACATTCTGTATTCATTCATAGCCGAGACAAGCTGTGTGTTAACTGTATGTACCAATGCTGACTGTGTGAACATCAACGGACAAGAGATGTGTATCTGTTTTAATGGATACAAACTTAATGCTACAGATAATACTACTTGCATTGGTGAGTTTAAATAATATTATATACTTACATGCTCAATGTTTTGTTTTGTTTTCTTCTATATATTGGTACATTTCTGTAGTTAAATGCAAAATGAATAAGTTTATAGAATACTACTAGTTTATAGAATAGTTTATAGAAAACCGCTCAAGTGTTGATTTTTATTCAAATTGACAAAAAGAGTATAGAAATCTATACATCAATGACATCATACAGACAAGGAGTAACATATTACAACACATGAAATTAAATATAAAAGGCTGTACATTTTTTGCAAATTAGGTAGCACAAATTAAGAGAAATCACTCAACCAAGACAAAATGTTGTTTTTCCGAATCGACAAAAAACAAAAAACTGCAAAGCTGTTATTATTTGCTTGTTGTTATTTATTTGATTTGATTTGATTTGATTTGTATCCAGATACTGATGAGTGCACAGATTCTGAATACCCTGACATGTGCAGTCAGACTTGTATCAACACAGTAGGAGATTACAACTGCACTTGCTCAGCGGGATACATACTAGCGAGTGATAGGCGGACTTGCAGTGGTACGTATTGCAAACTTTTAAAAGTTAACCCGTTCACTTTGAGAATCTGAAATCCTCATAGACTTTGTGCATAGCCCATGTGGTTCCCGTAAGCAACGGGTTAAGTTTAGTTTATTTTCATTTCCAACCAATTTTCCAACGAAAGTTAGGATAATGGATTTCATTATATAAGGGATAATGAAATGGAAAATGGTGTGACATTCATTCCAATGTTTATCAAATGTATTTTAATTAAATTATATGTAATAATCCTAATTTAAAAGTCAAACAATTTAAAAATACCACATTGACAATAGAGTTGCAATCACAATTTCTCTCATATTAAAGATGTATACATTATATGTTGTCATAATGTTTATCCCATTCATAGATATCAATGAATGCCAGGATGGTAGCAACACCTGTGACAGTGTTTCAGAAGTCTGTATCAACACCGAGGGGTCGTTTATGTGTATGTGTGCCTCAGGCTTCTCACTGAATGGATCCGTCTGTCAAGGTATGTATTCGTTGGTGTTTTTATGTTATTTCATTTTATTTTATTTTATTTTATTTGAATTGATTTACTGACTTTAATGATTGTGAAGTTGGTAGCAACACCTGTGACAGTCTTTTGGAAATCTGTGACTAGCTTCTCACAGAATGAATCAGTTTGTCAAGGTATGATATTGTTGTTTGCTTTGATTGAATTTGATTTGATTTGATTTGATTCAATTTAATGATTGCATAGATGGGAGAAACCAATGCAACAGTGTTGCATGATTTGATTTATAGTGATTTTGTGTTCCCTTTTTTCCCACCAGATATCAACGAGTGTGCCGATGTCTCTGTGTGTGGTAACAATGCCATCTGCACCAACGCCCCAGGCAGTTACGTGTGCAACTGTGTGGGTGGATATGATGGAGACGGGGTCTCATGTTTCGGTATGTGTTTTTTTTATTCATCTTTATTCATCTTGATTACATTTATTATTCTTTATTCATCTTTATTCATCTTTATTCATCTTGATTACATTTATCCTTTCAATATCCATGTTAAACATTCACATTTGATTGTTATATTGATGTACTTTTTGTTTGGATAATAAAACATCAAACTCAAACTCAAACTCAGTTAAATAACACAAGTATGTTTTGTTTTTAAACCCTCAAAAAAAGTTCTGCAATTCAAGTTTGACTGTTTATATATTATCCTGCATTAGTTTGATATCATTGAAAAGCTATTCCCCTTTGCATTGATCCCCATTTGCAATAATTATGCAATCATGGAATGTGGATTATTACACCTAAATATGGGGTCAGGTCAAAAGTGAAATTTCGCAAAATGCATTGATATTGTCAACAGTGATTTCTCATTTTCTTTGTGTGTTTTTAATGAGGTTGAGGCGCGCATGCATCTTGGTGTATTCTCCTTTTCTACAACATATTTCCCTTTTGATATTGTCCATTACAGATGTGGACGAGTGTTCGATCAGTAACGATTGCCATGAATTTGCAGACTGCACCAACACAGAGGGATCTTACAACTGCTCCTGTCTCTCTGGTTACTATGGCAATGGGACATTCTGTCAAAGTGAGTATTCATTTCATGCAACCTTTCACTAATTCAATTAAAAAAATCAAATATCTTGACCAATTTAGCTTCTGACCAAGATTCTGCTAGGATGTAAATCTTAGGCTCCTATTAGCTATCAAAATCATATATGCAAGGAATTATGGAAATATATATGGATTGATTCTGGAAGTATTCATGACATATGTGTGTGTACAGGGTATTCATGACATTCGTGAGCAGAGAGCAGAGTATTTTCATTTATCATAATTTTTCTACTTGTGATATTTACAAATATTATCTCTTTCTAGGTTGCTTTAGATTTTGTAAATGTTACTCATGATTTATTACTTGCATTTCATATTCCCAATTCAGTCACCAGCATCTTACACAAACAACGTCTGGTTCAACTTGTAAACATGATCATTGTGGAATTCTTAGCGGCATCTCTCAATGTACTTCTGTTCTCTTTATACAGATATAAATGAATGTGTGAATGACACAACATGCATCGCACCAGCAGTGTGTGTTGATACGCCAGGCAGCTTCATCTGTGAGTGCCCGTCCGGCTATGACCCAACTGGAACAAGCTGCATTAGTAAGTCAAACGGCCACCATTGGCTGATCGAGGGATTTTTAAGGTGTTTAACTGAAATATAACAAACAAGCAACCAAACTAGGAAATATCGTGTTAGCATTAACATAAATGTTGGAACTTGTGCTTACAATTTTTTGTTAATTTTCTGTATTCCATCTCTCAATTTAGAAAAATTTCACATGTTATTTAAAAAAAAAAAAGGTATCTAATTAAAGAGAAAATGTTGAGAATTTTACATAAATGTGTAGTAAACAGATTATATCAGAATGACATTTGGATGCCTTGCACATCGTTCTCGTAGGGGCTAATATTCTTAGAGCAAGGTATCGTAACAAATATTAAGCTTCATCACTTTGTGTGATCCTTCCTACATTCCCTAAGTCAATTTCATATTCTTTGAGTTTTTGTCAGGTCTATGTAGCTTCTGACCGGCACGAGAGTTGAAAAGGTTTTCTGGAAAGAACCACAATCAATAGGGCCTTGAGGTTCAATGAATAGAGCACCAGTCAAGTCATTTTTAACAATTATTAAATCACAATTTGTTTTACCATAATAATTGCTTTCGGAATGTTAGTGTTGAGTCTTTTTTTTTTTTTTTTTACTTATCCCCCCTTTTCTTTTCCCTGACCTGTGCAGATATCAACGAGTGCACGTTATCCGTGAATGACACAAGACGCCATCAGTGTGATGAGAATGCTCGGTGCATTGATCAACCAGGGTCCTATAACTGCTCATGTCTCAGTGGTTACCAAGGATACGGCTTGCAATGCCAAGGTAATTACAGATCTAAAACAATAGGCCCGTTCTCACTGGCGCAAATAATTGCGATGCAAATTTCGAAATTTGCATCGCAATCCAAATTTTGAAAATAATCGTGATGAGGATTGCGATGCAAATCACAATAATTTCTGCGATTCAGAAATCATTGCGATTATTTGGATTTATCGTGATAATTTGGCGCGCGCTGCGTGTGTGAACGGTCAACAGAAGAATAATGTCGAGATTCTGATCGTGATGCAAATCGCGCTTAATAAGCCTGTGTGAACGGGCACAAATAATTTTTAAATTCTGATCGTGATGCAAATCCCGCTAAGTAAGCCAGTGAGAACAGGCCTAATGTTTTTACTTTTTATAGGAACTGTGTACTTCAGTACCTTTATGGTGCCAGACATCGTCAATGTGATTTGAATGCATGGCGTATTACTCAATCAGGGGCCTAAAACTGCTCATGTCTCAGTGGATACCAATGATATGGCTTGCAATGCCAAGGTATAAATCATATAAACATGAAACAAAAAAATCTTTAAATGACACCAGCTGTCATCAATGTGATGTAAATGCCCAGGATATAGATCAACTAGGGTCATATAACTTCTCTTGTCTCAGTGGATACCAAGGATATGGCTTGCAATGCACAATTAAAACAATCTACTCTCTAACACAATCAAGTATTTATCTTTGTTATACTGTCATTCAATATTCCCCATAGATATCAATGAATGTGATGATGCCACTACCTGTGCAGCCAACTCGCAGTGTACCAATCTCGTGGGCTCCTTCTCCTGCTCCTGCGATGCTGGTTACCGCGGCGATGCCCGCATCCAGTGCAGCGACATCAACGAGTGTGTGGAGACGCCCAACATCTGTGATGAGAACGCCAGCTGTAACAACACCATTGGCAATTATACGTGCACCTGTAATGCTGGCTTTGAGACTAATGGGACGCTCTGCATAAGTAAGTCTATTATTTGTTATCTATTATTTGTACTAATTGAATAATATTATACAACGTATGCAAATCAACTTGATGTATTGCATCGTCACACCTCACTTGGTCTTAGTGTTATGTACATTGTAACACCAGCGGCTTTAATGGAACCCTTTGCATAGGATATATTGTAAGTCCATACATGTTTTCACTTTCTTTACAATTGTATTAATGAAATAATATATGTCACACCTAAAATGTTAACGTCAATGGTGGCTATATCTCCATCTTCAATGCTGGATGTGAGTCTAATGGAACTATATTTGTTACGTCCATTTTGAAATGATTGTATTCTTGCCGTTCACCACTAGATTTCCAGTTCAAATGTTTGAGTCGCTGTGAACAAAATCACAAGAGGACTCAGGTTGGAATTGACCCCACGACCTGCATATAACCAGGCGCATCAGACATGCATCATAACCAGTGGCGTATCATAGTCTGACTGATTGGGGGGGGGGGGGGGCACACAAATTTTGTTTGGGGCACACCTCATGTATTTCTTTATTTTTTTCAAAAATTTTCCCCGTATGTTTCTTTTTTGTCATTATTTGGGGGGGGGGGGGGCACATGCCCCACTTGTCGCTACGCCACTGGTTAAACGACTAGGCCGCTGAAATTTCCTGATGGATCGAACTTTGATATAAGCTTCTTGATCACCCAATATAGCAGCAGGTTTTCCTTTTCAGCCGTTTCCATTAAAAATGGATTTAGATTATTAATAATAATATTGGTGGCTACTTATATAGCGCACGTTTCGTCTTTCGATGCTCGCGGCGCATCACTATTATTACCCCTGTCATCAGATACATGAATAAATCTTATTTTCATTTTCTAATTTCCATTTAAAAAAATGTAATTAGATATCAACGAATGCCTTTACTCTGGATTGAATGACTGTGACACATTGGCAAACTGTTCAAAACTGTTCAAACTGTTACTGGTAGTTACGTCTGATTTGAACAGTTACAAAAATAATAACAGTAAAATTTGTCCTTGTGAAGATGCAACCCTCATCTTATAGATCCAAAATAGGTTGTATTTTTATTTGTTTTATCCTTTAGATATCTATGAGTGCCTCGACTCCGGACTGAATGACTGTGACACATTGGCAACCTGTGCAGACACCCTAGGGAGTTATGTGTGCACTTGTCAGAGTGGCTTCATATCGGCTGATGGGGCTAATGGCAGGCAGTGCGATGGTAAGAGACTATTTGACTATACGTTAACTTTTTAGTTAGATTTAGTTATGTTCTAAATCCAAAGCCATTCAAAGCAATTCATTTAACGTTTACTTTACAAATTGAATAAGCCACGAGAATCAGATCTGATTGTAAAAGCTCAAAACCTTTAATATCAGATTTATTTTTGCATTTCTATCCATCTCTGTGAATTATCCCTGATGTGTTTTCAATGACATTCATTTTGTATGTATAGTCTTTGATCACAGTTATGTGCGATCCTTATATACATGTTATAAATGTTGTACAATTTTAATTTTGTTTGATATTTTCTTTGTGACCCTCCGTGTTCACTTGATGCATGCAGTCTACCTCATTGAGGTAAAAATAAATTTATAAAAATGAAAAAAAATATGTATCATTTGCTCCCTTAGATTTGGACGAGTGTACTCTAGGCATCAGCACCTGTGATCCTGTGTCAGAGGTTTGCTTCAACACATTTGGCTCTTTTGTTTGCAGCTGTGCAGATGGATATGAGATCAGTAATGGCCAGTGCGAAGGTAATTGACCTATTCTTTAACCTTTGAACTTTGACCTCATGATCCTGTATTTATATTTTTTGACTTGTGTTTTAATACATTTGACACTTTCGCATTCATCTGCATAAATGGTTATCAGGTCAGTTATGGACAGTGTCAAGGTCATTTGACCTTTAGCCTTTGACCTTTAATCTCATGACGCCATATTTATTTACATTTAATATTGACTTGGGTTTGAACACATTCGGCTCTTTATTCAGGCAGATGTGCAGGTGGATATGAGATCAGTAGTGGCAAAGTGCTAAGGTAGTTGAAATACCCATTGACCTTTAATCTTTGACTTTTGACCTCATGATCCCTTATTTACCTGCCTTCATTTGATGTTTATTTGTGCTGTACCTTCAGATTATTTTCACTGTGACTTATATTTCATGAACCAAAGCACATTATTCCCAGTTTGTCCATTTCCATGTCTCAAATAAATTGTATCTGTAATATCCTAGTGATTTGCTTTCAGGGATTTAATAACTTCCAAGTTCTGAGAATGCATTATAGATTTCTTATATTTAAACAAAATATATATTATACTTCTGATAATTCATATTTTTTAAACATCGACTTCTACTACATTGCTTTGAGTAATTGTGCTTTGCTTCTACTTCCTTAGATATTGATGAATGTCTTGCTGACCCATGTGCAAGCCGAGCCAACACCAGGTGTGAGAATCTACCCGGTTCGTACCAGTGCGCATGCAGAACTGGGTACTACGAGGTCAACACCCAGTGCTTGCGTAAGTTTTAGTATACAACTCCATCAATTAACCCGTTCACTACGAGATTCTGAAATCCCCATAGACTTTGTACATAGCCCACCCGGTTCCCGTAAGCAGTGGGTTAAATAAAAGTGACTTAACAAGCAGTACCTCTAACATCAAATGAATACATAATCATGTAATCTTGTTGGTGTAATAACCTTATGTGTTTCAGAAAATTTAGAAACTAAGGAAGAAAGCGAGAAGTTTTGCTGGTTATGAAAATTGAATTTGAATCGCTAATCATTCTGTATAACTTTATGGTTATATTCTGGAAGAAGTGCACTTCTATGTTTTTGAAATACTGCCAAAATATCTTATCGAAATGATATTTTGGTAAGATGGAAAAAAATCTTGTAAAAAATAATATTACTATTCAAAGTAGCTAGCAAGACCAATAACAACGAGCAGATAATTTGAAAAAAGTTATTTTGTTTTTCCTTTTTCTAGCTGCTGAATCTACGCTGCTGACGGCTACATTCACAGACATAGTGGGATTGATGGTGAATGGCCAGTACTTTGTCTTCGCTGATTTCAACTCCTACGTCCCACAACTTGAAATTGATGTAAGTTCAGCAATCTCGATCATTTCTAGTCAAAATGTGTTAACCCATTAACTACATGCACTGACATGGTATCCCGGATTCCTGTGAGGGCTTTACACAGAAGGGAAACTTAACTAGGTTCCCATAAAATGCTGTTTTATTTGCTGGAAATAGAACATTTTGCCTTATCCTTAGCACTTAGATCATTTTAATGGGATGGAATTGCTACATTTATGATGTGATTTGATATGTAACTTTAATTCTTTGATGGGTAACAATAATAAAGCATGTAAATACAAAAGCCAACAAATTACTTATATCAAAAGCTTAATATCTAGGCCACCTTTTAAAAATAATCTGTCTTCATTCTTCTTGTAAAGAGAATTAGAACATGGATTAAATAATGAATGAAATTAAATAAATGTATATCTTGTTTTTCTTTTGCAGGTTGACAGCCTGTTTCAGGCTAGCGGCCTCTCCAACTACACCTCAGTATCTGTCTCTATGGGCACGGAGAAGATTGCTGGCATCGAAGTCGAGTTCATCATCGACATCCTGCCGAGGTCATCGACCTCGGGAGAAGAAATCTTGGCAGCTTTTGAGGCGGGTCTCGGAGGAAGAGACTCAAACGTCATTCTCCCGAACAACATCATCATTACAAGCTCAGTCTTTGTAGGACAACCAGGTAAAGTACTTTTTTCAGTTATTAATATTCAATACGTTTTTACACATGAAGTCTGCAAATATACCTCTGCCTTTCAACCCCTTTAACAAAATTTGAAATAACATGATTACATATCCAGTAGGCCAATTTGGTAAAAGAGCATTGAAAATAGGAAACACAGCATATCTTTAAAATTCCTATAAATTAAAACTATGAAGCATCATTCATGATTCTTTTATATCATAATATCAGGCTCAATCCTTGAGTAAACATCCTTCAGATGTGTTATAAAGATAAATATCATGTTTGGTTCGAAAGCTCAGACTCTACTTACATTTAATACTTCATTGGCATTTGTTATTATATAGCGGATATGTGAAGGTTTAATACAGCATTTAAAAAAAAATGTCTCAACACAAACCATGTCAAAATACCTGAGTATTTATATTCAGTAATGAAGTAAAACTCTTCTAAATCGTTTATTATTTGTCATTGCAGTGATCAACCCCTGTGTGGAGCAGACCGATAACTGTACAGCAAATGCTGACTGCATCTTCTTGGGAACGTCCAATAACTACACCTGCCAGTGTCAGGTGGGCTTCATGGGTGAAGGATTCGGCAACTGCACAGGTATGAAGAAACTTGACTGACCTGTGGAATCCACTGGGGTAGTAATGCTATTGTATCGATTATATTATATTATGTGCTACATACATTGTATTTTGAACCATTATTATTATCCTCTGACCACATCCAGCAGTGCGGCGGGACAGGTTGCACAGATGAAAGACCTGTCCCTCGTTAATGAGAAGGCCATCACAGCCATCGAGAGATGGAAAAACTTAATTTAGGAACTGTATCTTGTATCTTGATCTAATTAAGGAGACACGAACGAACGAACGATCCTCTGTTCACATTACAAATATTTACCTTTCAAAACTTTTGGCACTCATTTACAGCCTTCATTATAAGTCGAGAAACCACCAACTTAACATTTCTGATGATTGTATTGATGAATGATGAATGACTAGTCATAGATATTCAGAAGCTAGTATGGCCTGTCATCCTGAAGATAAATGAAAATGTCTACTCTAGAAAAAAAAGAAAGAAAAATTATTCTTGTAGGAATTAACCTTCATGATATGAAGATTGGAGAATCTTACCAGCCTTTAAATTTGTTTGACATATTCTGAGCTTATTTCACTTCGATCATGATTTGTTATGTTTGTCCTTTGTCTGATATTTGCTCCTTTCACCAGGGCGCATCAGTCCACTCATGACTCTCCATTGAGAAATCAGTTGTTCAAGTTTCCCCACTAAACATTATTTAGGTTGGTCTTGATTTTTTTTTTTCCAGATGTGAACGAGTGTCTCCAGAACCCATGCACTAATGAAGGCGAGACCTGTGTGAACACCCCTGGGAGCTTCAGCTGTGAATGCATGATTGACAGGGGGTACATCCTCAACAATGGACTCTGCACAAGTATGTTATCCAGTGTTGCTGATTATATGATAAACATTTCATTTATATACAATAATTAAACATCTATTACAACTAAGACTGTCCCCACCATAAAGGGGTAGACATGTGTGAATACCCCAGGAAGCTACAGCTGGGAATACATGGTTTAGAGGGGATCCATCCTCAATAAGGGATTCTGCACTAGTATGTTATCCAATGTTGGCAGATTTTCAATGTGTATCATTTTAGTAGAATAATGTTATTAAACAGTCCTTAACTCAAAAGCCCAACAAGCCCCCTTCTGGTCATGCCAGGACACTTCACTTGCAGAGTACTGTATCTGGGTATTGAAAATGCTTTAGAAAGGATCATGGCATCTGTTTTTTAACATTTTAAAGTATAAATGGCTGTTCTGCGCTCATGCATGCAGGGGAACTTCGATTTGTACTTATTCAGCACCTAGTATGAAAAGTGATGTTCTGTTGTAATTGCCTTCAGAAATATAGTGTCTTTCCTTTCCTTCATTTACAGAGTATGAAGTATATGAGGGCAGTTTCAGCATGGCTCAGATCAATGGCATGACTGCCACTTTCACCTCTGACTTGACCAACCCATCCAGCTCAGCATACACAAACCTGGATTTCTTGGTCTGCAATTCAGTGAGTTTAGAACAAGTTATTTTGTCTAACAAATAAGAACTTGAATCGCAGTAAAGAATCATCCTTTTGTACAGATAATTATTTCAAAATTAATTCAAAGAATTTATACTGAATAGTACAAATCATAACTTTAAATCTCTCGTAGTAAAACAACCAACTAATCAACCATATAATAGACTCATTACAGGTGTATAAGACTAAATTAAAACCATACTTGTTTAGAATAGCTTTTTGATATATTAGTTGTATGTATTGGTATTTTTGTAGCTTTTCTCTTTTGCTCTTCTTCTTTCCTTTGTTATGCGCCTCGGAACAGGCTACCTAGATAGATGGTGCTTTATAAATGCTTGATATTATTTATTTATTAACGTGAAATTGTATATTTTCCTGTGATTTCCAGGTGCGATACCTTGTGATGCTGCAGCCAGGCCTGCAGGGCTTCTTCCAAACCTGCAGTGTTTCCAGCTTTGCCAACGGCAGCATCATCACAACGTACTACTTGGCATTTAACCAATCAGTGGACACGTCAGAGACGGAGCTGACTAATCTTATTACAAACACCGGTGGGGTCCTGACGACAGGCATCTTGTCGCAGGGCAACATCACTCTTGATCCTGATTCAGTGAATTACAACAGTAAGTCAGGGTTTGAAGCACTTTAACAAAAATGACCAATGATATTGAGTTGGTCTTAGTTTGGATTCCTGGGGAAGACTGATTTTCTTACATCATTATCATTTATTTGAGTATATTTGAGCAAATTACAACAGTAAGTCAGGGTTAAAAACTCTTCCAAAAGAATGAATAATTATAGTTAGTAGTCTTGGGTTCGTTTCCTGGGAAGCCTGATTTTCTTACCTCATTTTTATGTTAGTTATTATTACAACAGTAAGTCTGGGTTTGAAGCATTTCCAAAAGAATGAACAACGATATTGAAATATATTTGAGTGAATTACATATTGTAGTGTATGCATACGATATCGATAGCCATATCGATAGCGATTACATTATGATAACTCGTTACTATGGTAACTCGTCTCTTGTAAAACCCCACTATAGTGATAACCAGTAAAAAGCATCAAAAGAACCTTACAACAATGGACTGACGTGTGAGTTATTTAGTGTGTCAACGTACATAACACTGGCGACGAGATGTTTAGATGCAACTGGACGAATTTGAACTGAAATGTGAGATTTTGCAGCTGTTTTGAGTAAGTTTCTCACGCCGATTTTGGTTATTACGTTTTGCTGATTTCGGTACGTTGTGGAGCTATACGTTTCTCATTACAGTCCCAGGCATACGGGTTTGCTGTTGGTATGATCCTGAACGATTGATTTACGTGTACGTGACGTGAATTGCTACATTTTGATGACGGAATTTTGAATACAATTCGTGGACAAAACTATAAGCAATGGCTTCATCTGCTCGTTATGATGTTTGAGGAGTTTGATCCGAAGGATGGTGACATTGAAGCATATTTAGACAGACTAGAACAGTATTTCATTGCTCTAGATATAGCTGAAGATATGGACACAAAACGGAGGGCTCTGTTGCTTGAGTAGCATTGGCAGTGAAAGTTACAAGACTGTACGTGATTTGTCATTTCCGTCCAAAACAAGTGAGAAAACTTACGCACAGCTGGGTGAACTAATGAAGGGACACTACCGTCCAAAACGTTTGATCGTTACTGAGCGTTTCAAGTTCCATAACGCAAAGCAGTTACCAGGACAGTCAATTGCACAGTATGTTTCATACTTGAAGAAACTGTCATCTTCATGTGAGTTCACCGGTACAGCCTTGGAGGATGCTCTACGTGACAGATTTATCGCTGGGCTTAGTTCGAGTGGAGTACAGAAGAAGCTGCTGTCAAAGAACTTTAAGTTCCAGGAAGCGGTGGACATTGCGTTAGCCGAGGAAGCAGCCTCTTCAAACATCCGCGATATGTCCAGTGAACAAGGGGGCAGCGACAGGGTGAACAAACTGTCAAGACACCAGTTCAAGCCTGCTCTATCACAGCGTACGCCATCAAAGAAGTGTGGGAGATGTGGTATGAGCAACCACACAAGCGATCAGTGTCGCTACAAGGATGCAACCTGCTACCGATGTGAGAAAACGGGACATCTTCAATCAGAATGTCGCTCGAAACCAGCTGGACGAGGCCAGGGACGCGGTCAAGCTCAGTCTGGAAGAGCTCATCAGTCTCGCGGGCTGAATCGAGGCAAAGCACCGGGAAAACATGGATGGCGCGAATCAATCAAGCAAGTGGATGATGATGATGACACAGGTTTTGTTGATAGCCTGTTCAACATTGATGGAAAGTCGTCCGCTGCCATCAAGGTGATGCTGCAGGTGAATGGACAAGATTTGGAGATGGAACTTGATACAGGTGCAGCGGTGTCGATCATCAACGTGAGAGACTACGAACAGAAGTTCAAGGATTGTCCTCTGCAACCAGTGCAACGTCAACTTCATACGTATGCAGGCGACAAATTGGAAGTAGCAGGGGAATTCGCTGTCACGGTCTGCTACAATGGACAGGAGAAAACGCTTCCCCTGGTGGTGGTCAACA
Organism: Echinarachnius parma; assembly: GCA_037951105.1. Lineage (NCBI taxonomy): Eukaryota > Metazoa > Echinodermata > Echinoidea > Clypeasteroida > Echinarachniidae > Echinarachnius > Echinarachnius parma. The sequence goes on from JBAMJV010011222.1 coordinate 76,252, forward strand.
CCGAGCGAAAGGCTCCGCCCTTGTTAGGGCGCACGTGGCTTACAGAGATTCAGTTGGATTGGCCAGCAATCATGCCCCACGAACAGACTTACGCCATCAGCACAGATGTTGGATCTGCACTGCGGGAGAGATATCCAGACGTCTTCAAAGAGGACTTGGGTACGGTGCAAGGGTTCAAGGCAACGCTTCATGTCAAGGAAGGTGTGGTTCCAGTTTTCCACAAGGCCCGCAACGTACCGTACGCTCTACGTCCTGCTGTCGAACAGGAACTGGATCGCATGCAACGTGAAGGGGTGATCGTTCCAGTGGATTTCAGTGAATGGGCGACCCCGCTGGTATGCATTCCAAAGGCTGATGGACGAGTCAGATTGTGCGGAGACTACAAAGTGACAGTGAACAAGAACATTCATTGTGATCGGTACCCGATTCCTACCCCAACAGAAGTCTTCAGCAAGTTGGTAGGAGGGAAGAAGTTTTCGAAGATAGATCTCAAGTGCGCCTACCAGCAGATCTTGCTAGACGAGGAATCGCAACGTCTCGTGACCATTAATACGCATCGTGGTCTCTTCGCCTACACGAGGCTTCCGTTTGGAATCTCATCCAGTCCTGCAATCTGGCAGCGCTTCATCGAGCAGGTACTGGCTGGACTAGATGGTGTCTGGGCCATCATGGATGATGTCCTTGTCACTGGACAGGATGATGGGGAACACATGCAGAACCTGGACAGACTTTTCACACAGTTTGCGAAGTTTGGACTGACGGTCAAGCAGGAGAAGTGCCGTTTCATGCAGGAAGAAGTGGTCTACATGGGAAGGAAGCTGTCCGCAAAGGGAATCCAACCAACGCAGGACAAGGTGGATGCCATTCGCCAAGCTCCAGCACCTCAGAACGTCACGGAGTTGAGATCATGGCTCGGAATGGTCAACTTCCAGGCGCAATTCCTGCCACGTCTGTCCACAATGCTTCACCCTCTAAACGCACTTTTGGGTGACACGCTATGGGAGTGGACAGATGAGTGTGAGAAATCATTCAACAAGGTGAAAGAAGCGATCAGCTCAGACAAACTACTGACTCACTATGACCCAACAAAGATGGTAGAGCTGAGTGTAGATGCATCACCATATGGCATAGGAGCGGTCATTTGCCATATTGATGATGATGGAAGACGCCTACCAGTAGCGTACGCATCAAGGAGCCTAGGCAAGCACGAGAAGGGTTACGCCCAGCTAGACAAGGAGGCCTTGGCTATCATTTTCGGTGTTCAACGCTTCAGGACCTACCTGTACGGTCGAAAGTTCGTCATTCGCACCGATCATAAACCGCTGGAAAGGATTCTAGGACCGAAGACAGCCATTCCAACGCTGGCTGCTCAACGCCTACAACGATGGCAATCATGCTCTCTGCATTTGACTATCAGATGGAGTTCGTGGCAGGGAAGGACAACGTGGTAGCCGACGCTCTGTCACGATTGCCGTTACCCGCGACCGAGACAGGAGATGATGCCTTGTACAACGTCGCAGCACTTCATCTGGAGGGTTTGCCAGTCACGAGTGATGATGTTCGAAAGTACACACGCACAGATCCAGTTCTCTCAAGGGTTCTCCAATGGGTCAAAACGGGAGATTGGCCAAAAGACGTGGAGAACAGTGAACTGAAGCCCTTCCTACACCGAAGACATGAGCTTACAGTGGAGCAGGACTGTCTCCTGTGGGGATATCGTGTCATCATCCCCAAACGGCTCCAAGAGGACGTACTCCTGGAGTTGCACACTGCTCATCCCGGAATAGTGAGAATGAAGGAGGTAGCGAGGAGCCATGTGTGGTGGCCCAATGTGGACCGAGACATCGAAGGACTGGTAAAACAGTGTGTCACGTGCCAACAGATGCGCAACGTTCCAACTGTGGCACCGTTGATGCCATGGGTCTGGCCGAGGAGTCCATGGAGTCGTATCCACATTGATTTTGCTCAGAAGGACAAGCAAGATTTCCTAGTGATCGTGGATGCTCACTCCAAGTGGCCAGAAGTCGTCATGATGACCAGCACAACCTCAAGTGCAACAATCAGAGTACTGAGAGACTTGTTCTCCAAGTATGGCATTCCAAACCAGGTGGTGAGTGACAACGGACCCCAGTTCTGCAGCGAAGAGTTTCAGCATTTCCTGAAGATGAACGGTGTGAAGCAAGTGCTAGTGGCACCATACCATGCTGCAAGCAATGGAGCAGCAGAGCGGATGGTACAGTCATTCAAACGTTCGCTGAGTGCCAGCAAAAGCACAAGTCGCAGCACACAGCAGAGTCTGGACAGTTTTCTGCTGTCGTACAGATCAACGAAACACCCAACAACGGGACAAACACCGGCTAGTTTGTTCCTTGGACGCGAACTTCGTACGCGATTGTTATTGGTGAAGCCAAGCGTTGAATCAACGGTAGAAGGCAAGCAGCATGATCAGAAACTACACCACGACAAGAGTCGAGATCTGCGTGAATTCTATCCAGGTGATCAGGTGCTAGTGAAGGACTTCAGAGTGGAAGGCACCTGGCATAGTGGAACAATCGCGGAACGCACGGCGCCCAAGTCGTACATTGTCAGCATGGACGATGGACGCGTGTGGAAGCGTCACATTGATCAGATGAGAAAGGCTGATGTCAACTTGCCCGCCGCGCGTGATCTACAGACGCACAATGAACATCTTCGCGAGAAGCAATGGTCTGCTGAACAATCCTATTCGCGCAATGAAGGTCAGCAGCCATCGTCTGAACCTGGACGTGAGCCAACTTCGCAATCACAAGCAGGCAGAGAGGAAACGCCAACCCCGGACATTCCAGAACTAACTCTAGACAAAAACTCTGAACAGTCGGTACAACCGAGGCGTTCTCTCAGAATGAAGAAAAAACCAGGGAGGCTTATCGAAGAAATGTAAACTCGCCGTCTGAAGATTGTGACTGTAGATTAGTAATTGTTACTTTTGAAGTTACGGTTCCATTTTTGAAAAAAAAAAAAAAAGTTAAAGGGCCAAATTGGGTTACCTTTCAAGTTAGTGTTTAACGTTGTTTGTTAGCATTATTGTTCACAAGGTTCAATGATTGATGGTTCCAAAATGGGAATTGAAAGTTGCTTAATACTGAAAAAATAAATAAATAAATTTAAAAAAAAAATAAACAAATTTGGAAAGATTAAGGCAGTATTAACATTTTTCCACATGATGAATATGTTGTGTTTAAAAAAAAAAAAAAAAAGAAACAAGGAAACACAGTTGAATGTTTTAATTGTTTATAGACATTTAATTTGATTTTATAAACATTGAGCATTGTTTAAGCTGTTGTTTAGATGAAACAGTTTATTTGGAGGATCATTTTATATAAAGGCATAAAATGTCAAGTTGAGGATAACATACAGTAAATAGGACAAGAATTTTTGGCACCAGATTATTATTCATGATAGGATATTGTGGTTAATAATATATGTGAAGTTCTCTCTATCTAGGACAAGATAGCTTAGGAGGAAGGAGTGTAGTGTATGCATACGATATCGATAGCCATATCGATAGCGATTACATTATGATAACTCGTTACTATGGTAACTCGTCTCTTGTAAAACCCACTATAGTGATAACCAGTAAAAGCATCAAAAGAACCTTACAACAATGGACTGACGTGTGAGTTATTTAGTGTGTCAACGTACATAACACATATTCAGTTAATTAAGGTGCGAAACCCTTTCAAAAGATTGAACAATATTATTTATTTCAAGCAGTTATTACCAAAGAGTGTACATCTCAGAGGTCTGTCAGAATGAAGCAACTTGTACTGTGTACCATGGTCACAGTTTACCAGAAGGTAGCTGCTTCAAACCCAGCCTCAGTAAATTTGTGTTTAATGATTGTCATATTTGTATTAATATTTTGTTTTATTTCTTGCAGTTATCACCCAGGAGTGCACGCACATAGGTCTGTCTGAATGAAGGAACCTGTACCCTGGACAAATGGACTCACAGTCTGCTAGAAGTGTGCTGGTTTTGTTATTATTTATTCGCTGATTGTCACATTTAATTACTATTTTGTGTGTGTGTGTTTCATACAGTTATCACCCAGGAGTGCACCGCAGAAGTCTGTCTGAATGGAGGGACCTGTACACTGGACAATTGACTCACAGTCTGCTAGAAGTTTGCTCGTTCAAACCCTGCTTCAGTAAATGTTTATTCGATGATTGTCACATTTAATTATTCTTTGTTTGTGTTTCATACAGTCATTACCCAGGAGTGCACCGCAGAGGTCTGTCTGAATGGAGGGACCTAGGACAATTGACTCACAGTCTGCTAGAAGTTTGTTGGTTCAAACCCTGCTTCAGTAAATGTTTATTCGATAATTGTCACATTTAATTATTCTTTGTTTGTGTTTCATACAGTCATTACCCAGGAGTGTACCGCAGAGGTCTGTCTGAATGGAGGGACCTGTACCCTGGACAATGGACTCACAGTCTGCCAGTAAGTTCATATCATATACATGTACTTCCTGTGTAATGGGTCATCAGGCTTGATTGATTTTGTGATAAAAAAATCTTGAAATCAATCCAAATAGTGACAAATACATTGGGGCTCTAGAAATGTTAACCTCAAAATGCCCAGAGAGAGCCTAAAAAATGTGTAAAAGAGCCGTGGTAAATTTTAAAAATCCAGAATTCTATTTCAATGCAGCCAGCTTATAATAGTAGCTTGGCTAAAGCTAGTTCAATAGTACACCAAAGTGACGCCACACTATAACTTGGATTACTTCGAAAAATACATTGTAAAAATATGTTTTTATCATTATTGCGATTTTTTATTCATATTGAATGAAATGCACTGTTGCATGTTGGTATCGATTTAGAAACTTAATATTTTCTGCTTTCAATATCTTACATCTAGATGTCCAGTGGGATATGAGGGTAACAACTGTGAGATTGCCATAACAACTCAGCCTCCTACCATGACAACCATGCCAACCACAAACATTACGATGCTAACAGATATAGCGACTGTGAACGTGACTGATGCTGTGACTGAAAATACCACCATCATGGCAACACCATCTTGTAAGTGTAGCTGTACATGTGATTTGCTATTGTTTTTTAATGCATCATTTATACACTTGCAAGTTTCCAATTTGGAGATATAGCAAAGGTTGACATCATCAAACATTATGTGAATAATATTTAATTTCCGATAGTATATCTATTATAATTACCTTCATTAATATTTGTATTGCTATCATTATTATAATTGTTCATATTAATATTTGTATTATTGTTGTTATTATTATCATCATTATATTGTATCATTTGCATAGATTTTTATTATTATTATTATTACTTCATGTTTTTTTAAAACCTCCCAGCTGGCCTTACTGAGGCACAGATCATCGGGATAGTCTTTGGCGTGGTCGGATTCTTTGTCCTGCTCTTCTTGCTGTGTCTTGGCGCATTTGCTTCTGCCGTGCGGTATCGCCGACGCAACCTTCGACTGGCGACCGGCGGAAAGCCGCTTACCCGTAGCAACCTCGAAGAACACTTCATGAACCAGACGCCTTACGTGAGGCGAACCGGTCGCTCCCACTTCAGGCAGCTGCGCTCAACAGGCCCACCCACGCTGCCCATGAAGCTGCCATCGTATCTCGTCGACTCAGAGTTCGACACGCTCTCGTTCAGTGAGAACACAAGCGACCTGTTCCGCACCAGCGCCGCCAGTGATTATCGTAGCGAGGGCGAATTCTTCGCGCACAGCCTGAGCGTCAACACGGAAGAGGACAGGAGGATGCGGCACCTGGCAGAGGTCATCACTCAGTCTGCTTATCTCAATGTAAGTTATAACAATGCTCAAAATTTTTGTTTTTTCCTTATGGCGCAGTTGGGCTTGGGAATCCAAGATTTCTCAAAGTTTGGTGGCCCGAAACCTAAATTTGTTAGACCAAAACACATTAAAAATTCTGTTATATTTGGAAGTAGTATTTAGAATTATAGAAAGTTTGGTGCTAAGTCCTGCTATGAACAATTGCCCAGATTCATTTTATTATTGCCTACGGAAACATTGTGGGGTCTGTATTATATCTCCATGGGGATTTCAAAATCAAGGAGGCAAGGGGTTAAAGGGACCATCATCCACGGAACCAAACCAGTTTAGTTGTTTTTATAACTGATAGATTTATATTAAACGCATATCCAAAATCTTCTGAAAGAATCTGTAACTAAAAAACAGGCTGAACTTTAAACACCTTTTGTTTGCCAGTGTTTCAAGTGATTTTGGTTGAATTTAAACCCATTCACTATGAGATTCTGAAATCCCCATAGACTTTAAAAAAGCCCTCCCAGTTCCCGTAAGCAACGGGATAACAGAGTTAATTGATCACTTAAATAAAATGTTAACGGCATTTTCTTTTCTTCCCTTGTACAGGAGCGAATGAGATCGCACGGGACAGAGGTGATCAGCCCAACCACATCCCGCGCCGTCCGCCAGTCTAATTTCATGTTACCTTATGTAGCAACGGGCAGAGAAGAGGAATTTGCGTCACAGGTGAGACAAAGTGGAAAGATTTAAATATGTGTGAAAGGTTGTTGCTTTTTTTCCTGGAAGAGTACAAAATCCAGGGACCATGTAAAATTTGAACTTAGGGATGAAATAGAAATCTGTCTTTTTTAATATTAAAAAGAAATAAGCAAACAAATTATTTGTCCTTGTGAGTTAATTTGTGGGTTGAAGAGTCACATTTAATGGCAATTTTCTTGATGAAACCTAAGATAAATGTCATGAATTATACAAATAAATTTAACCATGACCTTGCCTATACCAAATGTATCAATTTATTTCCAAGATACTTTAGCCCTTTGATTCCTGCTCTTCACCTTGTTAGTCAGAAATTTGTAAATTTTCTCTATGATGATTTAAAAGTGATGCCAGTGATGCCTTAATTCATTACAAAATGTCTGCAGTCAACTTTAACCAAGGCCTTTAATCCACATTGCTGCTCTTTATCCAGGTTTATAAATGGGTACAAGGTAGAGTGTTAATTAGTCTGTAGCATATAGTAGACCAGCTTAATTATTGAGATGGTGCACAAGACAATTGTGTGGATTTGAACTGTACCTGATGACCAAACCAAGGATAATAACAATGCTATATTGCTCAATAGAAACCCTGTATTACATCTATGTGTATGCAATCTATTCTTATTATTATCATTATTGTTATTATCATTATTGTTATTATTTTCATACTTATTATTATGAATAATCTTACTATTATTATCATTATTCAATTTCCCCCCTCCACAGTCCAGTGATTCAGAAGAGAGACGTCGACCAGCTAGAAGGTTCCAGATTCCTCGAGCGCACGTCATCTGGGAAAACCAAGAGAGCTACTCGTAACGTTTCCTGTAGTCCCATACTAAGAAAAATATGTTAGAGTAATCAAGAGAGAAATTATAAATATTTCTGGAAAAAAATCTGCAAGTACAAATTATGTATGGAAGTTTCATTTCAATGTGAAAAAAAGTAAACTTTTAACAAAATTATACAGTGGTCTTTCAATTTGTCTTCCAAATTTTTTTCTCTAGAAAATGATATTTAAAATGTGAATTTTTGCAGATTTTAAAATCACTCACATAGTCATATTTGTATGCAATTATGGCAGTTGTGAGAAAAAGAAAGTAATATTTTACATGACTTGTAGTAAATTATTGCGGTAGACAATCTCTAATTGAAATGTTGCTTGTAAGTATCGGTTTCCATGGTGGTGTATATAATATGTGTGGTTTGCGGTTGCACCATGTGAGAGGGGAGGATTGGTGAGTCCTAAAAAGGACTGTGGTAGTCCTAGAAAGGACCGTTGGTAGTCCTAGAAAGGACTGTTGGTGTAGTAAAAAAAAAAAAAAAATGGTATTCTTTCTAGGAGAGTCCTAAAAAGGACTGTTGGTAGTCCTAGAAAGGACTGTTGGTAGTCCTAGAAAGGACTGTTGGGATAGTCCTAGAAAGGACAGTTGGGATAGTCCTGGAAAGGACTGTTGGTATTACGAGGAGAGGGTGGATGGTAGGAGGGGCTCTAATTTTGTATTCAACTATACATATTCAGTATGCAAGATTTTGATGTGTATGGGCATATCCATTTTTAGGCTGAATTTGTTTTGGTATTGTTGATTTTGAATTTTAAAAATTATATTTAATTGTATTGACAATTTTATTTAAATGTATTGACAAGGTTTTAATTTATTCCTTATTATGTATATAAAACCATAAATATATTTCATTTAGCTGTGTATTAATGGGCACATGTAATGTAGGCCTTTCTCTAAGAGAACAATGTATCATTTAAACAGTATTATTTAATCATGAAAAAAGCATTTTTAGTATGGCTTGCCTTTGGTATTTCATGTTATATAAACATAAACGAATGTAGGTGTAGAATTATGTTATTTTGTAATTCTTGGCGTAATCATATGTGTGTATCTACCTATTCTGGGCTTTCTATTTTATCGGAATATATATATATAATGAAATTTATAACAAACACTATTAAAACTATTTTCTTATTTCAATAAAAAAAAGATTTGTTTATAAATATATGTTCTCTTGAAATATGCAACTTCTGAAGCCTCTGATTTATTATTAAATGTACGGTATTCTTCTGAATATGATTGTCTGTATTTTTTATTTGAACGATTGTTTTTTTAATGAAATTGTAATCCTGTACTCTGTAATGGTAATATTTAAAACACAAAGACTAACAATTGTATTCCTTCTTCAAAATGCTGTTAATGTGATCAATACCTAGCGTGCTAATTTATTCTCAAATTAAATTATCAATTGTCTATTTATATTTTAGATGAAATAAACTTATATAAATAATTAAAAAGAGTTTTGTCTTTAGTCTTATGATTTATGTGGGGTGTTGTATAAAGAGTTGCAATCTATTGCAAAGTTGTAATTAATTGCAAGTCAGAAATGTGCATAAATGCACAGAAATCCAATTGGCTAAAATGCATGTATTTTCTGACTTGCGATTAATCGCAACTTTACAATAGATTGCAACTCTTTATGCAACACCCCCCTGATCAGAATGAAAACAGAATACATATATTTTTAATAGTAAATATATAATCCATATATTTTTAGTTCACAGGATTGATTGACCCAAGCACAAATGTGACCGGCTAGCCCAAATTGAGACATGTCTTGATATTAATCATGTTTGAGTTATGTATACCATCTTATTGTCCATTTCTCAAGCTTTAATTTGAAGTTCTAACCATAATTTTTGGTGGCTTGAGTGCCGAGATTCAACCATTTAAATGTGGAATAGATAACCGGCTGCAAAAACAAAATACGTAGAAAATCGCTTTCAAAGTTACGGTTCGGTAAATAAACATGACTTCAGAAAAATGATGACAAATTCATACCTTTACCCTTTTGGTCTGTAATTTTCACACATGATAGATTAGACTAGATAATCTTATAAGACAAAAACGTGAAAACTTTATTTTTTTCATTTTATGACTAAATTGTAAATTTTATCGGTTCTTGCCTTCCCGACTTGTGTCTCATTTAGGTCTAGCCAAACACAAATACAGTTACATCTAGTGCAACCCTGTTAGAATGAGAAGCTTGGGACAATACAAATCATGTATCAAGGATATTGTGCCTTATGGCTGTCAGAATGCAGTGCTCCAAAGGAAGCAGAAAGTGCACTTCATGTGTGGATTGATTGGGAGTGTGTGTCTGGTGACCAGGGTAATAATGTAAAGCGCTTAGTGATGATTCATATTGGCAGCTACATGTATATAAATCAATACATTATTATCTTGTTATATCAGGGGAAAAAAGAACACGGAAGAAGAAAAAAAAAGAGCTTGGACCAGTACAATTACCTTTTTAAAAGAGGGTTTTGTTATAACAGCTGTTTATTAGGAGGGTACACAGGGGTACGGTTATTTTTAAACTGGTAAATTGCGAAGTAAAATTGGCAGTTATCGTTTAATTTTAAATACACTCGTCATTCTTTATAAGACAAATGGCATTACCAACAAGCTTGTGTATTGCTGATTGATACTGCACTTTTTGAAGCAATTTCCTTCATCTTTTTTAGTGAACAAGTACAAAAATATAATTGTACTAATTTCATTCGATATGCCGACCAGATCATTTGTGGCTTTCACCTTGTCACTTTGTCATCTTTTATTCTTTGATTTACTTAACCCGTTCCCTACGAGTTTATGAAATCCTCATAGACTTTGTACACAACCCACTCGGTTCCCGTGGTCAAGGGGTTAAGAGAGGTAATTTTGCAGCCATGTGCCATATTTGTGGTAGAGCCATATATTCCAAACCATAGACCACGTTACTGCTACAGTGGAACCTCGTTATAGGGAGCTCTGATCTAACATAACTATCTTTTGAATAAGAAGGTAATCTGCTTGTCCAAGCTCTTTATATTCTTTTGTTTTTCACCCCGATATATCAAGGTAATAAATCACAGTCCCTGAGGTCCTTATTATAAAATGGGACCGTACACCACAAACGACAGTTAAGTTGCGGTGGTAGTTTCTTTTTTATTAGCTGAAATAGTCAAATTTTGTTTTTAATATATGAGATTCAGGATTTTGGTATTTCCTGAATAAGGGTATCTTAATCTAACTTCTATAAAATTATGAGCATCATAAATCATGTTTAAATATGATTTTTCATTGACTAACATTTTTCACTTAACAGTGCTTGATTGGTCGCCGATCTTCGAAGCGGCCGGTTTTCTCCTTTATTTTAAAATTGCTTCAGCCATGTTCAAAATCGTTGGCGCTTATTTTGAGAGTTTGCCTAGTCCGAATATGACAAAGTATATACCATTTAAAAGGCAATGACTTCTACTTTTATATGCACAATCATTTCCCCAGACTTATTGGTCATTTTATGGTGAAGGGTCACAAATGGTTATACACGTATTTCAAAACTTGTTCTTCTTTTCCCATATCAGTTGTTGCAAAGTCAATTCAACACACACTACACAGGATAGACATTGATTTTGTGTCATAATTTTAGTTACATTTATTAATAAATAATTTAGAACATACTCTTTTCACAATAGTCTGTTTTTTTATTCCAAAAAATGTCAACCATGATATATTTAATTGAATTCAATGGGTACCAATTGGAATTTTAACTGGAATTTCGTCCTGGGATGTATATATATCTTCTTTTTTTTAAATAACGGATACAAATCATAAAGTAAAGTATGAAAATTGACAAAATGTAGAACCCAGTGGTTCATTGACATAAAATGAGGCTGATTCGAAAACGTAATATTTATCAGTCTAAGCCAGAACTAGGTATTGCAATATTTATCATATGTAGACAGGCGACAAGAGGAGGAGGGGAGGGGGGGGGGGGGGGGGGGGTATGATAGCAAGGATTCTCAAATGGGGAATACTTTAAGCCCCCTTGCCCATATCAACAAAATCCATACAAATTATTTTTAGCAAGTTAAAATTAAAAAAGAAACATTACATATATGACCTTTCAAAATGTGGAGCTGGAAATACTCAAGATCAAACAATTTTATTTCACATTTTGAATCCTAATTAAACTAAAACATGAACATAATCCTAAAATATACTACATAATCTAATCATCTTTCAAAATGTGGAGCTGGTAATACTCAAGATCAAACAGTATTATTAATTTTGCGTTTTGAAACGTAACTAAACTCACTATTTGCAAAGAGGAAACAGGGTCATGTGATATGAACAGCCACTGGCAGCCCTTCTTGATACATGTGCTTTTTGTCTTGTCTGCAGGATTCTGCAAAAACATAAACATCATTATTAAGGGGCATGGCTACCGGGGGCAGGGGAGGGGCACATGCCCCTAATAATTTGATGATGATAACAATGCAAATCATGATACAGGTAAATGAAAAAAAAAAATTACAAATTAAAGAAGAGTGTTCCCCGTGTATTGTGCCTCCCAATCTGCAGTCCATACCACTTGCCACATCATATTACAGTTTGTACACTTATGTTTTTGAGTTATAATGTTAGTACATGTAGTTAGTATATATTATAATAATTATTACATCGTTATTAGAAGTATTATCATTATTTACTAAATTATACTCATCATTAATATTGTCATTAGTATTATCATGTATTATTTGTCTTTATTATAAGAACTAGTTCTGTCTGAAAGTGGACGAGTGGGGGACGAGTGGTCTTGAAGAGAAGGGAAATGCGGGGTAAATGAATAAATAGCCATTAGTGATTGAATCTTCTTGTTGGAGCCTATATGGAAGCTAGCAGCTCATACGTTTTTTTACACGGCGGGGCAATGTTAAAGGGACTTAGTAACACTAACATTGTCCAAATCCTCAAAATCCAATTGGAATTATAGTGGTTCCCTTATACCTTGTTTTATTCGTATTATCAATAAAAGCATGGGACAGGTTTCGGTTTTTCAAATTTCCATTTCTTTCAAAAGATATTTATGATTGAAGTGTTCGGATATGAAATTATCTACGGGACCTTTTCAGCCGTGTACAAAGTAAGTGCAAGGAGTAAGTAAATATCACTTTGCATGTTCGCTTATTTCTCGGCCAAATAACATCCAATTAACTTGAAATGTTCATACTCCACTTTGTGGACATATCAGATCACACCAATACACATTGTATTAACCACGCATCATTTTTTGCACGTGTCAACAAAGTAACTAGATCCCTTTAAGGGTTTATTTCGTCAGAATAATGCATACAACTGAGCAGTGGCGTAGCTACGGGGGGGGGGGGGGGGCACGTGCCCCCCCCCCCCCCCCCCCAATAATTTGGAAAAAACAATAGAAAACATAAGGGGACATTTTTGGAAAAAACAAAGAAATACATAAGGTGTGCCCCCCCCCCAATAATTTTGTGTGCCCCCCAACCAGTCCGACCACGCTACGCCACTGCATCTGAGATACTATTTTGATGAATTAAAATCAATATGAATTGTTTTAATTTCGTCAGAATTATCCAGAATCATTAAGTGTTGATTCATCTGTATAACAACTTGAAATCCTTGAAATGTTATGCTTCTGTCCAAATAAACCTAAAGTATACGATTTGTTTCATTTCGTCAGAATGAAAAATCTTAACAAAACATTTACTCACAAAGTTAAATTATGATTTGGTTGATTTCGTCAGAAAATAAATGTCATGATAGTAGTATCTGTTTTGAATAAATTAACCACATTTATTATAATTTCATAATTTCGCCAATCATTATGTGTTTTTCCCTTTCACGAGAATAATAAACCCTTATTATCCTTTTGACGAAATAAATGCAAATCATTCCGGGATTGGGTTTTTTCCTGTGACAGAATGATAAATCTAACCGGGAAATGTAAAATGTCCTTATGAATTGATAGCTGGCGGCTACAAACACTCCTGACAGAGTCAACCCCAATCAGTTGTGTTCAGTCATTTCGTGAGAATAATAAACCCAAACTCTTTTGAAGGAATAAACCCAAATCATGCCAGGATCGATCAGAATGATCAATATGAGAAAGTGTCTTGGCGATTTTGTTTTTAATTGAATTGGATTGATAATTTAATTTCATAACCTGATATCTCAAAATAAAATACAATTATAAAGGAACAAAAAACAATACATATAAAACACAAAATGAATATAATACAAATCATGAAAATGAAAAAAATATACATGTAGCTCAGAAAGAGAGTTCTCTGCCACCGAATGCATGATTAATTTTGTTATGCGAGCTGGGGAGCTAATTTATTCAACATGATGGAGAATAGACAAAATAACCCAAATCGTCAAGATTTGGTTTATTACGTGAGAATATTATAAACCGGCCTTTCTTTTGACGAAATAAACCCAAATCATAGCGATGATCACTGATTAATAGGAGACTAAGGAGTGTGTCCTTACGATTTTGTTTTCAATTGAATTGGACTGATAATTTAACTTCATATATCATTAAAAAAATACAATTATAAAACACCAATTCAATACACCAAAACACAAAATGACTATAATACAAATTATGAGAATTGGGAAATATAGCTCAGAAACGGCAAAATAGCCAATATCTATAAATTCTGCCACCAAATGCATGATTAATTGTGTTGTGTGAGTTCCGGGTGTGAGTTGGAGAGCAGGGATCTAGTATAAACATTGTTCAAATTCACAAAACTTAGTTCATAGGGCAATAATAGTTCTATCATCTTTACCTTGTTATATTTGTATTACACTGAAATAGAAGCATGGAACATGTTTTTTTTCTCGAATTTCCCTTTCGTTAAAAAGATATAGTGTGTGGGTTTTTAATTATCCACTAGAAAGTTATAACTGTGTAGAAAGTCATTATAAACACGTTGCATTTGTGCTCATTACTCGGCCATATAACATCCATTTACCATGAAATTAGTGGACACATCAGATCACACAAATATACACTCAACCATTCATAACTTTTGCAAATGTCAACAAAGTTACTAGACATTCAACATGAGTCATGAAGCAAGGGGAAAATTACTAAAATCATCATGATTATTTGGTTCATTTCGTGAGTATACATCTTAGAAACTCTGGGTCTGAGGAATTTATAGATCGCCAAAGAGTCGCCGAATTTCAAATCCGCCAGGGAGTCGAGCGTATTTTTCCGTTTGAAAAATCTACCCCGTCACATATTGAACGGGGCTCGGGAGAACCCTATGAACATCAGTGTTCAGAAATCCGGCGCCCGTCAGCAAACAAAAGAAGACGAGCCCATGGTGATTCCCATTGACTTATATTAACAATTTTACCAATTGAAATCAATTGGTACTAATTGAAAATTA
>JBAMJV010011223.1:0-104398 GCA_037951105.1 Echinarachnius parma
AGTCAGCAGTGCAGGAAATAATCAATTTGGTAATGGCATTGGCTAGGATGGCGGGAAAATAAACACACTCACACAATGTGTAATACTTATAGCAACTTATATCATACTTTCCTCAAATTCATTTTGGTAATGACTATAATTTTGACAATTAAATCTTCACTATATTTATCTTTCTTGACCATACCAAAGAGATATTACCAAACTTAGCTAGCCGTGCAGAAAACAATCATGCTTGAAATGTCATTGGCTATATAATATGAGGGCGGGAAAAATTAACACTCTATATTGCAAATCATATCATATATACTTTCCTAAATTCCATTTAGTAATGACAATTATTTTTGATAATCACTATACTATAATTGTTTATCCTTCTTGTCTCCTTGACCATCCTTATAGTCAGCCGTGCAGGAAACGATGATTTCAGTAATGATATTGCCTTTTGGCGGGAAGGTAAACACAATTTGGCGCGCTCACAAAATAATGAACGGCGCATCGATCGATACCATATAGCAAGGGCGAAGCCGATATCAACTAACACATGAGGCATGAAGGGGGGGGGGGGTGGTAAAGAGATGTTTTAATTTATTCCCACGAGGGGTCGGGCAGCTTTGCATAACATAACATATGTGACATGTATTTCTTTATTCACTATTTTCGCCCAGGTGTCGACTGCTAGGGGGGGGGGGGGGGGGATACATCTTTCCACTGAGCGGGGGAGGGGAGTTACTCCCTTACCACCTCCCTACATTGCATAAAGATACGCCAATGAATGAACGAGGAATCGATCGATAGCGAGTAGGCCAAAATAGAAATTCCGCGGGAGAGTGAATCTACGCCTGGCTTCAATGGTGATGTTTCCCCTCTTCCCGCCTTTTTGTTGTTGTATATAATATATCGATATACAAAAATAAGGCGGGAAAAGGGAAAACATTATCATTGAACGCGTATTTTCTGCTTGACCGGAAAAGGCAACTAGCTAGAATCAATAACAGAAGTCAACACGTGCTAGAGATGTTCACCGGTAGTAAAATAACCAACATTAAACCCAATTAAGTAATTATATTAATCATTGTTTGATTATGAGCGCTTTATTATGGTCATCTGCACATGGTGAGGATGTGGTGATGGATATGAATATCGCAGTCAAACGAGTGAGAAACATATTAATCATGCTATGATAACGCAATCTTGAGTATTTACAAAACGATGGAATATTCATTTTCATTACGTCAACTATTGCAGAATGATTAATATGCATGTACGTTCATTCATATTGTTTATCAGAATGTTGTCTTTGTTTTGATTTATTTTTTGCCTTCTTTAGAAAATAGAAATCAAAGCCAAAATGGCAGGTCAGTTGGGTAACCATGCATAGTTTTTCATTATGATATTGAAGCTTATTTTCGAATCATTTTATTTGAATTACGTTTCATCATTATTGATTCTGCAATGTATGTAAGTTCAAAGAATGAATTTGACTCCAAATGCGTATAGGTTTATGACGACTCTACATGCAAGGTCTTATCAATACTGTTTTGGTAATAGACGAAGGGGATGGGGGTGGGGTCTCAAATTAAGACGCTGAATGAATTCTTATGAAGAATGTTGATACTAAGATTGCCGGTGAGATTGTTGGCATTCACCCACCCCTCATTAAATGCCACGTTCCATTTTCTGTAACCAACGTAAGATTCTTATATTGAATTCTAATATTACGTGATCCTCGTCGTACATATGGTACGAGGCGGAGAGTGGGGTGGGGAAGGATAGCTATAGAGCCCCTCCTCGCCCCTAGCTATCCAACCTCGATAATTTGAAAACGGCAATATTCGAGCAAATACCGCCTCAAATTCGGGCTAAATTTGGGGGAAAACATGGAATGTCGGGCAAAGGGCATTCTACAAATAGGGAGAGAAATGTTCATTTTTGGTCCATCTCATGTCAACTTTGGGTTGAAACATGACATTGTCGCGCAAATCATGTCCATTTCAGGCAAACTCAATAATTTGTGAACAAACCTTCCCTTTCTAGAAGTTGTGGAGATCCTTCTTTCCTTAATTAGTGTGTCTGCTTGTTCGTTCGTTCGTTTGTTTGTTTGTTTGTTTGTGCTTTTCATGTGAAATCGGCAAGAATGATATTCGGGTAAGAGCCCTCATCTACCCCTGCAGTGTAAATTTCAAAGTACTTTTCCCCAGTAAAGTGTTCCAGGTGTAAAACCCGAGATACGTCCTTTTACCATAAGACGGCCACCCCCCTCCCACCTAAACTTTTAATATGCCCATATCCCCATGCACGCATGTTTAATAATATTACATGACTCTTGCATCTATCTACGACGGAGTGCAATATTGAAGGTCAAGGCGATGTTGTAAAAGCAAAATGGAATGAGTACATGGATGTGCTTCGGAAATTAACGATAATGTATCAACAACATGAAGGGAACATAATGAAGGCATACATCTTCCTCACTGCGATAGAACCCGGGGGGGCACTCGAATTATTTTTTTGACAGGGGTGTGCCTCACGGAACTCTGAAATGGGGGTCTTAAGAGCTGGCTATATACAAGCACAAAATATAGGGTCTTTGGAGCTACAAAAACCCTGAAACGGGAGTTAAGGGGTCTAAGGAGCAGACTAAAACTACAAAATACATGGACTTTGAGCTACCAAAGACCTACGGAAACCCTCAAATGGTGGTCCAAGGAGCTGACTAGAAGTAGAAGAAGAATACTGGACTTGGCGCTACTCAACTACCTAGCCAAGTCATTCCGGGGGTCTATGGAGCGGCAATTTTTGAAAATCGGGTATCTTGAGAAAACGTATCTTGTAAGCGGCACATACCCGTCTTACATTATAAATGAGTGCCCCCCCCCCCCCCCCCCGGGCGATAGACTGGCTTTTTGTAAATAGAGTCAAACCGATGTGTATATAGTGACAACCTCATATGAGTGAAACGAGAAAAGTATTCCCTGTATAGACAGGTGACCTCTATAGACAGGTTATACAACACTGCATGTTTCTCTGCAGGGGTTCACTTTTGGTTGCATGTTGGTTGGTATACATGTATAGACTGTGGAAGACAGGCTTGCGGTTGCCTGTGCAGTACTGATGAACATGTGTACAATGACGCCCTAAGGAAAAAGAACAGTGGCCACTGTAGACAAAGAACCTCTGAAGACAGGTTCCAGCACCGTTTTTTTCTTCTGCAGGGATCAATTTTGGTGGCCACTATATACTATAGGCAGGTTGGCTACTATAATTATATAGACAGGTTGTCACTATGATTCCAGGTTTGGTTGTAGAACTCGGTATTATCACACCACTATACAGGGTGGCCCCAAAAAACGGAACGGGGCACTTCCCAAAATAAAATTATAAAATGATTATGTCCATCAGTCAATTCGGTGGTGTAGTTTTTGTTTTAGGGCGCTGTGAGTGACACCATGTCAGGTTCCCTTTTTTGTCAATTTTTACCAAGTCAGTGCTAGATAAATCGCACTTACTGCCCGCCATAGCATTGTTGAACGAGCAATACGCGCGCCATTGTTAGTGTGCATTCAGCTGTGTTCCAAGAGAATGGGCATAGTTGTCCGATGCTATAACGGACAGGAAGTGCGATTTATCAGGCAGTGACTCGGTACAAAATTACAAAAATGGGAACCTGACATGGTCTCACTTAAGTCGTCCTACAACACAAACTACTCGTCCAAAATTACTGTTCTTGGTATCGTTTTTCATTGGAAAGGACACTCTATCCGATGGACATAATCGTTTTGTTACTATATTTTGGGAAGTGCCCCGTTCCGTTTTTTTGGGGCCACCCTGTGCATGCTGTATAGATATGTATTTATAATTATTCTTTCGTTGTAAAGTTGGTAGTAAATGGGGAAGAGAGTGGATATCAGCTTTAATCATGCAGTTATGATCATGAACAGATGACTATAAGTGTCTATTTTGAAAGTTGGCTTTATGACGTGTTCGCACTTCTCCCTATTATAGGCGTCCGGGCAAGTTTACCAGGGAGCTGAGGTTTGTTTGCCCGAATAACACCCTTCCTGTCTTCAACAGAAAAATTCGATGATTTTGTCTAATAAGTCTGATTTTGCCTCAAAATATAATAATTTTGCCCGAATCTGATGTGATTTTTGTCCAAATATTAATATCAAAGTCTCGGGGGCGGGCCAGGCGGCGGGGGAGGGACAGAGTGTAGGGGTTCTGCTCCCTTGCTCCGTCATAGTGCGTACCACATATAATTGCCATCCCGTGTTTAAATGCAGCCCCACCTTCTGTGTGAAGCAACGTATGATTTTTAAATTGAATCTCAAAATTATATGCGTCAGTTAAGTTATGCATACTCAAGCGTTTGAAGGTCAAAAATGTTGTAAAAGCAAACGGAGAGAGCACATTAATGTGCTTTATATAGATAATGTAGCAACAACATGGTCGGTAGTATAGGTGCATAATTTCTTTTCTTCATTTTCTCAGCGTGATAATTCTGATGGAATGCAATCATTTTTCAACACACATTCAGAAAATGTATACGACTAAAATATTTATCAAACAAGTCGAATGAATTTGGGGCTGCAGCCATATTCGGCCATTCCCGGGCAAATCGCACCTGAAATTCGGGCAATTCATGTCATATTCGGCAAAATCATGGCATATTCGGGCAAAGACATGTCATATTCGGGCAAAAGCATATCACAATCGGAAAAAAATCGTGTTATTTTGGACTAAACAATCGAAAACATGTCATTTTCAGGCATCAATGAGGCGAGGACCTTTTTTGGGTGTTTTTTGGCTTGTCAGGTGAAAATGAAAACAATCGGGCAAAAGACCCCAGCCTCCTCTAAGAAGAACGTGCCCCTACGCCCATGTTGAGCATGATGTTTCACTCAACACTAAAATCGATTTTAGCATCGATTCAAGGGGCCGTTTATTGCTAAAAATCTAAACTTTTGTGACTGCGGCAACTCTGATTTCATTGTTTTAAAAAAAACAGAGGCATATAGTTTATTTTAACAGCATTACTGATCAGAATGTATAATTATATGATACTATGATACAATTCGTTTACCAGCATGCATGACTTACACGAATTCTCCATAACGTTGAAAGCCTGCTAGTATAATCAACATAAATGTTAGATGAAGAATGAAGCCGCATGTAAGCAGAGTAAATTACCGAGGTGATCACCTCGCTATAATCATCTCTTTTATAGCCACTTACACGAGGAACTCGGGGGTTCATAGAAGCGATGAAGGGCTGGATGTTTCCTTTTCCGCACCCCCTGGTGGGATTAAGTGAAAGTTAATGGACTCATATTTTTGCACGAGGATCTGATTTCTTGATACAGTAAAGAATAGATGAGACAGAGTTGCTTTAACCTATTGCCTTTGATATTTTGAAAACCCCTATATTATAGACGTTGTACATATCCCACCAGGTTCTCGTATAGCCGTAAGCATGGGATTAAATGGATAATAGTAAAGATATCCTTTCCATTCCATCTATATTATGTTGCGTCTATTTTCGATCGTTTTGACAAGGGTATTTTAGGTTCATTTTTCCCACTCTTTTGGGTGCATTCATCTCTTCGTGTTTATCATACAACCAGCGTTTTGAAACATGGTTCACGCTTATATTTTTCTTGCTAAAGATTAACCTAAAACACGTTTCGAAACACTGATTAAGAATGACACATTCAGAAGATAAACGCATCGAATTTACTACGGAGGCTACTGTATAATTATGAAGTGAGCGATACATATAATGTTAACCCTTCTTATAAAATGAACACATATACGAACTATACCTCGCATTCATATCATCCAATCCAGTGTAATGCATCAAGAATGTTACATGCCCCAATATTCAAAGGGGTAAGAGAAGGGGGGAGGGGGGAGGGGTGATTGAGAGGAGTGCTTGGTGATATTCCACCTATATCTCCCTATTATAGGGCTACGCCGTCTCAGCCAAGACCCTACTCACGAGATATGTTTTTATTGTGATAAACTAGGAAAACAACCAGCGGCATAAATCTGACACGTATACTTGTATTTTATGAGACATACGTTTTTGAGTGTTTGCATGACGTGTTGCCGCACAAAAATGACGCCATGCGATAACTTCGGTTCTTTAGAATACAGAAACAAAGACAAACAAATTATAAAAAAAGAATATATTTTTGACAGTATTTATATATACTTGCATAATTTATATATATGGCTTAGTTATATAACATTGCCAACAAGAAGAAAGACGCATGATCATGATAATGTTATGTCTTTATTACAGATAACCTATAATACCGATCAGAGACATAAAAGAGACACTCACTTTTATGTGATAATTTTTTTCGTGTCGGGAAGGGGATTGGGGGGGGGGGGGGGGGGGGGTATCATGCATATCGCTGTAAAGCAAACAATATAGACAACATAATAGTACGCAACAAAACCCGGGCCTATATAAACTGCAGAAGGTTATGAATTATCAAATTAGGTAAAGAATAAGGTCTTTGAGTAATAATATTTTCTCTTTCAATAATATTTATTTTCCGTGTTTATACTCGGATTGACTGGGCCTAATTGCTAGCGTATACAGTTAGTAGGGCACGTTTTAACTGCGCCCTATTTTGCATGACTAACTTAGTATTGCTAGCTTAGAACCTACTCAGGAGATATGTTTTTATTTTCACAACCCATGAAAACATCCAACGTCACGCACTTTATGAGAAACACTCTCGCGGGCTGGGCAATGGATGTTGTTGTTCCGCAACTCGATGACATACAATCGAAGAACATCGTTTCCGACTTTCCGACACTCCAGAAATTACGGTATAACATTAGGTTAAGAAATAATGTTTTTCATCATAACATTTCCCATTCATTACTTTATTTAAGATATTACATTTACCGTATATTCTAGTTAACATTTTGACTGGGAACTGATTGTAAACAAAAGACCACGGTTTAACACTATAGTATAGGTCAAGTGCCCAAAGATAGTGCATTATTTTATGTATCATGCATACAACGTGAGTAACTGGGGGATAATGCCACCATCGGCACTTTAAGTGTTAATAACATATTAAGACCTTTGGCGAACCCTTTATACGCTCGTTAGCCTATATACGTTAGTTCTAAATCAATTACATGGAAAAGGGACCCCCTTTCTGTTCGCTGACGCCCACTTACTCATCCCGATCGATTATTATGATGGTAATGTGAGAGAGCGAAACCGGGGAAAGATTATTAAAGAGGTATATATATTCTGAAAACCCGAGAAAATTCATTAAAACGGTGTACAATGGGCATGACAAAGTAGACTTTTGTGTCATTTATCTTGATTGGACATCCAAAAGGTTATCACTGATATTAGAACATGTTCTCGTCTGCGAGTATGTAGGAGTAATTGCGTTGTTATCCACCTAAACTTTCGTCGAATTTGTAATATTGACCGTCTCCATTTAACTTTTTATTTCTAAGAAACTACGCACTCGCGTTATAGATTAATCAATAAAAGAATCCATTATAAAACTGTACAACTGCACGCGGGTTAAATTTGCCATTTTCTCGGGTGAAGCATGATCGCAATTATCAGCAGCTATAATACTATATTCAAGTACTATTTGAGCGACTTAATTGAAAACTTCTCGTCGCAACGAGGTACTAATGAGTCTGAGAGAAGGTAGACGCGTTAATTATTTGTATGATTGGTTGATGGGAGTTTTATTGCCTCTCGCGGCACACTCAATCTTAGTAGAACTACGTAATTATTATATGCACTTTCTAACATAGGTATAATGTTAATTTCAAGAATGTCGTGTGTGTGGATGTAGAGGGCACTGTCCGAAGTGCTACACTGGGGTTCGCCATTTTGTAATTAAAAATGAGGCTAGTTTGTGCGCACTACATAACACTGAGCCAGTAGGCCCGTTCTCACTGGCGCAAATCATCAAATTTGCATCGCGATCCAAATGTCGAAATTTGTTGCCGTGTGGACATACAATTTTGAAAATAATCGCGATGAGGATCGCGATGCAAATCACGATAAGTTCTGCGATTTTTCAGAAATCATCGCGATTATTTGGATTTATCGTGATTATTTGGCGCGCGCTGCGTGTGTGAACGGTCAACAGAAAAATAATTTAGAAATTCTGATCGCGATGCAAATCGCGCTAAATAAGCCTGTGTGAACGGGCGCAAATAATTTCGAAATTCTGATCGCGATGCAAATCGCGCTAATTAAGCCAGTGAGAACGGGCCTAATGTGTATTTCGCACCGTGCACAGGGCGTTTGCAAGATGGCACCGCGCGTCTGATGTACGAATCTGAACCACCTTTAAAATGCCAATAAAACGTCAGATTAAATCTCAGTCTTAGATTATAACATCATTAGTAAATTAATGGTTATGTATTTATCGCCTACATGATAATCCAAATCGCAGTTTTAGCATGCAGAAGTAGAATTTGTTTGCCTCTAACTTGTCACAAGAAATCGCAATCTCTTGTATATACTGCCCCCGCGTCAAATTAAATGCCAGCCTTTAAGTTAGAATATGACTGACACTAATGGCAATCGAATTATCTATATGGAATGTATTCGGTAACATTGTAGGATGTTGCAAATCAGCAAAACAGTTATTCACGGAGGTCAAATGTCGGTCATGGTCGTACGTTTAATAGGAATACCTAATGGTCTGGTTATGATGAAGATTATTATGCAAATATTCAAGAACTTGTTTGAGAGCGTTATAAGCCATGTATAATGCTTGTCTGAGCCATGACTATGTTCCTTGTATTAACCTTTGTGTTCATTTTCGCTCATAGTTATCTCCTAAAGCAAAATGAAATCCGATTTTCATTTCATATTTACATTTTCACGAATAATGTCACAAACATGGAACATTTAATGGCAGGCGTTATAGTAATTTCACCCAATCACCGACTGTTTTTGCAAATTGCAACAAACTTATCAAATACTTTGAATTAAAGGGATCTAGTAACTTTGTTGACATGTGCAAAACGTGATGAATGGTTGATACAAGTTACATGGACGTTATATTGAACTGACTGTGTACACGGTTACGACTATCCAGTACATAATTCGACATCTGAACACTTCAATTGTTAAAAATATCTTTTAAACGAAAGGGAAATTCGAAAACCAAAACCTGTCCCATGCTTCTATTCTTAATACGAATACAACAAGGTATGAGGAAACCGCTAGAATTCTAATTGGATTTTGAGGATTTGGACAATGTTACGAGATCCCTTTAATATCATACCAGTGACATTTATCTATAAGCAGTTACTAGTTGCGCTGCAATGGTTAGCTAGGTACGTGTTTATCTTCACGCGCTATGTTACTATCTACTCTGGATCGTAGTAACGCCGAAGCGATGTTTAGCCTTTGGTCAAGGCCCCAACAATATTGCCTCTAAATCTTGTGCCGTGCTATGAAGTGAGAGAAGTGAACGGTTCTAGCCAACGCGATGATAACTGATCACGTGTAGCTACTTAATCTGTATATACAAAAAGAGTGACCGAATATTTAGCCAAACTTCTAGGCCTCAGTCGAAGGTTTTGGGTATGCCAAAATTACGTTCGTTTATAATGTTGGTCTTCTTTTAGGCAAATCCTTTTATTTTGCCATGCGATTTTCACAGATTTATCTTCACATTTTGAAAATTAGACTCATATATATATATATCTATATATCTATATCTTCCATCTATCTAAGTTTTCCTTTTTCATGACAGCATGGTTACCATGTACCTTTAAATGAGTTTCTTGTCACCATGATGAACATTTTTTTTAGTAACCTGTGCGTAATCAATGAAAAATAATAGTTATCATTCTGACATGGTTGATTGGTTGGTATACATCGTAACTAATTCAGGGCGTTGTTTTCATTAAAATGTCAGCTATCAACATAAAATGGTGCTATTTTAGATAGACACCTGAAACATTGAATCCCCTAAAAAAAAAATGTAATTGCTCAAAATAAGTGAGAACTTTACAAAATTACATTCGATAGAAAGATTATTAGAATCAAGTAGAAGGCAACTTTGGTATGTTTCCACAACTGTGTGTAGATTTATTAACGGTTTTTGAACTGATTTCTATTTTAATATTAATATTTTGTATTTTCTAATATTACAATTTGTATGTAATCCCTCATAAACAATATTTCTTGAAGCGCCCCCTCAACTTAAAACTGTACTTTCCCCTTAATTAAAAACATCGAGGGTTACTATCCGGGACACTTAGTAGATCGAAAGTCCAGTTCTTATTTTATCGAGACAATAATAACTCCTAATATAGTGAAAGTTGACACATTCATTGCATGATGTGCGTTTTATTACTCTCGCGTTACATTAAATCGCAGTCCCAGAACATGGTCATTAATTGCTTTCTAAAAAAACAAAAAAACAAAAAACCACGAAGGGTAATGTCAGTTTTATTTTCTCGCCGTTACGTTAAATACAATCTTCGTGTAGTCAGTATTTGAAATGTTCATTGTTACATTCATAACTGAAGAAATAATAGTTTAGTTATATTGCCCATAAAGATACAGACGTGATAGAAGAAAGATGAAAATGTTATTACCCTCGCATTCAATTAAATGTCCGTCCTAGAACATGCATGCATGTATTTTCCCCCTTTTTTTTCTAGCAAAAGGGATGTGATTTATTGCCTTTGCGACAGTCCACTAAATCTCAGTCTAATAATAGCAACATGATTTAAATGTTAATGCCCTCTCGTCGCATTAAACGGCAGTCTGCGCTCTATAATAGCTGTAATTGCTTTTCAAAACAATGACGCGATAATAATAAATCAACATTGCATACAATGGCTACCCAAGGGCAACGGCAAAAGCTAGGTTGCGGCCATTTTGTTTTTAACACCACGCACAGTCATAATACTCATTAAATCCCTACCTGTAAACATAAATCTAGTGACTATGTAGACTTTAATAATGTTATGCAAAAACCGACAAAAGTTTGATAAAAAGGTGTTCGTGGTCTGATATTTTTCACTGAGTTATGTATGAAGATTCCATGTTAAATGAATGTATATATGGCAGAGAAATGGGCGAACATGCAAATAGTCCAGGCGATCGGTGCGAAAATTGCTCAGATGATGATAAAAGCATGAAAATTTGCACACATGTACGTCACATCATTCTAAACATTTTCTTCATCTCATTGTACTAACTTTGTACACAGTTAAAGCGTCTCCAAGGGATAATGTTTATAACGAGAGAGAAATGAGGAAAACTTAAACCTGTTCCATGCATGATTCTATCAGTAATATAAATACAACGAGATATGAGAGAACAAGTTTAAAGCTCCAAGTAATAAAGGTTTGTGGATTTGGACAATGTTACTGGACCCCTTTAACGGTGTACGCTCAGTTCGCACTGTGTTCACATCTTTAGTAGATAGCGTTTAGTATTATGTTACTCCTTTAGCTGGAACAAGGTGTTTTTTTTGGTGGAGATGTTTATTTAGGCGATGTGATCGAAAGGTCAAGATCAACACATATTCTGCACGTGACTCTGCGCGAACTCCATTTAACCATCTGAGAGCCACGATCGACGCTTGTTAGTATGTCACGATACCTACCGAAACAGATCTGGGCCCCCGCTGCAGAAAGAGATACAATCGATTGTATATTAGTTACAATTAACTACTGTAAGTCAGATCACGTGTTCTAAATGCGCAACTCTAATTGGTTGAAACGCGCAAATTGTCTGACTTGCAATTAATTGTAACTTACAATATTTTGATTGTATCTCTTTCAGCGACAAGGCCCCTGGTATGTAAATTAATAATAATTTGTTCGTAAAATGCACCCGGTAGCGAATATTGTTAAATGAATAGTACAATAAGAGTATAGTCAGTTAACTTGCTATATGCTTCTATTTCATGTAGTTCACGTAAACCTGTCTTCAAGTGAATTCTTGCAATTCTATTTATCACTCAGAAGGGTTAATTAAGGTGGGTTATTTAATTGTTTTACTATATAGTAATATATAATTATAAGACGATTATATCTTACCTTCTCCAAATACTAGAATGGACTGGCTAAATAACGTCTCTTTCCAGGTATATGTGTCCTTTCCTTTTTTCCATTCCGTCTTACTCTTCCCTTTCAAACTCACTCGAATCCCTGCAGAAAAATAAACACAAAAGAGCGATAAATAAATAAGTTTGAATGCTTTATTTGTGTGATGAATATTCTGGGGAGTTTGTATCGATTTCGAACAAGCGAACAAACGGTATAGGCACACACAAACGGGCAAACAGACACACAAATACACACACGCGCGCGCGCGCACAAACATAAACAAACCGACCCACACATACAAACTCACATCATGCACATACACACACAAAACACAGAAACAAATAAACACACGCGTGCGCGCGCACACACACACACACACACACACACACACATACACACACACAAACAACAGAAACGAAACATTATAAGGAAAGAACCAACAAAAGAAAACAAAACACACACAAACATATATACTGTACATATACAACAAACAAACAAACAGACATACAAATAAACAAAGGAGCTAATAGCTATAAGAAACGAACGGACAAAACAAACAAAAACACACAACGAATATAAAAAGCATAAGAACCACGTATTGATTTGAGAACTATCCGTGTCAACAAACTAGATGGGGGGGGGGGGGGGGGGGAAGAGAGACGAAATACAAAACTAAGATGATAAAATGCATTTTGAAGGATGATAAAAAGGGAAAATAGATGAGAAGAGAAAGAAGTAGGGTACTTAGAAAACATTGATTATGTCTAAGTGGTAAATACAATCTTTGGAGATAAAACGCCATAGGCATCCATCTTATACACATGGCCGTGGCGGACGAACTCGAAAAAACATTATCATAGTTGAGGCCCCTCCACGAGGACTTGTGTGGGCTCTTAATATGATTAGCTTAACGTCTGCATCTTAAGAGAAATGGCTTTAACGAAGAGCACTTCTCCCCCTCTCTAAAACTCCTATGGGGTGGAGCGAGTCATCAGCAGCGGAGATAGATTCAAGCTAGTCAAGGAATAATGAGGGATGGGGGAGGGGGTATAATTATGTGTGAGGGAGTATTATAATGACTATATCTTTGGGGGTAGAATATTAATACCAACACAAAATATTGCGTTATTTACTGTTATGTACTTATTTGTTGTTATTTTCTACCGATGTGGGGTGGGGGAGGGAGGGGGGGGGGGGGGGTGCTTTCCACCGTTGGGGTGGTATCATTATGAGGGAGATGTATGATAATGACTCCCTTTTGGGGGCAACATAATTATGGCCAAATTATATGTTGCTTCATGTATGTATTCGTTTATTCATTTTCTCTCACACTTGCCGGGAAGAGGGAGTAATAGATGATCAGAATTTCAACATTGATATAAAGGGTGAATAACGTAAACATTTCAAAAATATTAAAAGATAACTATTTTACAAATAAAAAAGAAACAAACAAATAGGTATAAAAGAACCCTAAATGTAAAAAATATAATACCAACTCTTGCGAGTGGGCCGTGGGGCGTATAACCCATTGCCAGTGGGGCGTGGAAGACAGTTATTCCCTTTTCACCCCCACCCCCTCCATTGAATGGGCTACGCCATTACGAGTCATCGTCTACGCCAGTGGTTTCGTCTAAACTAATTTACGATGACATGGTCGCAGTCAGGGGAGCGTACTCGGCTAATTATTTACCGTCCCCGGGTACCGTATATAGTGGAGTATGGCAAGGAGAAAGTTCGCACCCTGCGGTGTCAGAACAAAATCCTTCCCCCATCTATCGTCTGCCATCATTATCCTATGTTATGGCGGGAGCATTAAACTACCATCATTCTATACTCCACTCCGCCAAGAGATGCCATTACATTCCGTACCAATTTTAGTTCAAACCCAATCATAATAATCTCACAAGTAACGTTCAAAATCATACTCAATTTTTTGTCACCGAATATAAAAACAAACGTCATGTTGACTTAAATTCGTGGTTAATTTTGCCCTCGAGTTTGGAGCAAGGGACAGCCCCTTTCGGTGTCATTGCAAATTGTTTCGCCCATCTATCGTCTGCTATCATTATCCTACATTATCACGATTATATATACTCCACCATAGAATCCATTACATTCCGTGCCCAATCATAAGCTCACAAAATAATGACTTTCAAAATTATATACTCATATTTCAGCGATTGTAAAAAAACCCCTCATGTTTAAGTAAAATTGTGGCTTATTGTGTACCCTGGTTTTGAGTATATCAAGGAAAAGTCAGCACCCTGTTTTTTTTAAAAGCACAAAATCCTTTGCCTATGCATCTCTCGTCTATTATCATTATCCTATTTTATGGCTGGAGAATCAACTCTAGTGTACCATAATTCTATATACTTCACGACAGATCCTATCACAAATAACATTCAAAATGATACTCATATATTGCAATCATTGTCAAACTAACTTCATTTTCAAGGTAAATATTTGGTTAATTTTGTCCTCGGGTTGGCGGAGCAAGGAAAAGTTCACGACCTGTGGTGTCAGCACAAAATCTTTTGCAATTCATTGTCTGTTTACACCATTATTCTACTTATGCCCGGCGGGAAAACGAACAACCTCTTTACTCCAATAAAGATTCTATTCTTCATTTCAAGGATTGGAAAACAAACTTCATTTTCGAGTAAATGAAGTGATATGTGCTTGGTTGATTTCGTCCTCGGGCTATGACAAGGAATATTATTGTCTGCGCCTCGCAGCAACAACAAGCTTTGCGCATCAATCGTATGTTGTTATTATTATCCTAGTTATGGCGGAGAAAAAAAGTAGGTTCACTACTCCAAAAGCTATCCATTCAATAACGCAAGACTTGAAATTCAATCCAAAACTCACCTGCATGACTCTAAAACTTAACATAATCTTTGCATATAACATTCATAAGTTATGAATGGTTGTATTTCAGTGATCGTATATATTATATACAGATAGCGAGCCTTATTCAAGTGAAGAAAGCATAATCTAGTTTATGGTTAATTATTTGTTGTTGTCTCCAAGGTGCGGACTAGTAAAATTTACTCTACTTTCATTTTAATAATGAAAGTTGGCACCTTGGAGTGATAACCCAACAACCCCCTGCCGATCCATATAATTGTGTCGTGTTCTACTTTCGGGCTAAGCGAGAAACTAACGCCTCCTCTTTTTATTTCTAATGAGTGTTCCCATTTTGCAACGTCTATTTTCTTTTTGAATGAAAATGAATCAGTTCTCTGATACCTCTCCGAATATGACTTTATTGTAGACTGTTCTAACTTGAATATTAAGTTGCATTTTAGTGATAAGAGGACAATATCCTTTCAATTAGAGGAGTGTTACTGTAGTTTATTTGAATTTAGTTGGCGCCCTGCTGTGTCAACTTTTTATGTACACATATATAATCAATGTATATATGCTTGTCATTAATTACGTACTATTTACATGTGGCATATTAATGGTGTATTTAAAGGAGGTATACTTATTTTGTAAAACATGATAATGGGAAAGGACACTTAAAGTGATCCATCAACTTTGTAAAATTCTATTTGTTCAGCTTTCACACTTCTCTTGAACGTTGTTGCTAGGCTTATGGTACAAATAAATACTAAGTTAATGGATCACTTTAAATAAATCCATGCTGAATATTGCATAAATATGAATGTTACATTAGATTGCAATTCTTAAATTCAAAGACTAATCTACTAAGTGGATGGTATTTCATTATTGGAATATTCGTATCGTGAAATAAGTATGCATAACATATAGCCTAACTATAAAAAGCTCAATAATACTTTATGTTATGCCAGAGTTTCGACTAATGCTTCAAAATGTTTCTTAAAAATAAGAAGTTGAACATAATATTTCAAAATGCATCGAATCGAAATGCAAATTCATCAAAAAATACCCAACTATATCCCCACTATTATGTCAACATGTTTTGTTTCCAGACAAAATCTTGGTGACAATGCCCCGTTAGTGCACTCAGTATACTCGGTCATTTACTCAGTCACGATCGTGTTGCTCGTTTATTCTCATCTATCTTCTCTTTTAGTGTTCTTTTTTCTTCAAATAATTCTAATTAGCTAACGGTTCCACCTAAGCCATGGCCTTTTATCAAGGCGTTCGCCGCGGAATATCTCTCTGCAGAAACAGCTGGAGAAAGAATACAGCGTGTATAAGTATAGGAGGATCTGCCGGTGTAACAGGGTAAGTGTCCAGCTAGGGATGACGACATTCGGACAGTCTAAACTCCAATTTTTGTCCGCATTCTAGCCTTCAACATTTATTCCCAAATTTTGTAAAAGATTGTAATTGATATGTATGTTTTGTTGGAACGACAAGAAATGAAAATGAATTTAATTGAATCTAGGGATTTTCACGTCCAGAACACCCCATTTATTTATACGCTGCACATAATGCTCGTGTGATAGTCGCCCTTGCCAGTCGTTCTTTTAACCCGTTGCAAGGAGTACGGGAACCTGGTGGGATATGTAAACAATATATGGAGATTTCAGAATCTTGAAGGGAATGAGTTAATTCAGACTCGAGGCATTGTCTAAAGGCTAGCTATGCAGTACATCAGCAACTGAATGAGTGGCGTGCATGCACGCTTATGACATACCAAGGATACAGCTTGCATTGCAGGCAGATATAGTCTTTGGACAAGTCCTGATGTTGCATTTATGATACTTAGGGATGTGCTAGTTGCATTTTGACCACACTCGCTATGCACGGGAATTACGAGTTTCCATCGGGCTATTCGTTTTTCTCATAATATGGTTGAGTGACACATAGCGCGGGGGCCTTGGCAAAAGGCTAGCCGAGATGTAGCTTCATACAGGTGTTCCATACGTACCATGTATATAACAAACCCACAGTCGGTCTCTCATGTTATGTATGGTATTATCATGTACATACATATAGTGCTTCAAAACATACTACGGAAGCAACTTCATTGCTCTTTCTACCTATACCAGCTGTCTTGTGCAATATATTAATGTCTCGTTACATATGATACATATCAATTCATAGTACTTAATATATTAAACGTAGTAATGCAGTTAGTAATACACGTTGTTATTGTATTATTAATTTGTTTATATCGAACTAGCTTTAAACTCTGCAAGCATTTTGCGTTAGGCCTTTAGTATGCTTCTCATCTGTAGATCTTTAGATGAAAGAGGAGAAGAAAAACAGAGGGGACATAATTGATTTGAACATTGGCGGGATAAGATCCGTTATAAATAAGAATTAAAACAAAAACACAAACTTATATCATGCTTATTAGTTATTACCCCTAAGTAGAAGCACGCACTTCATGTGAATATTTTCAATTTTCTCTCTAATGGGTCATAACAGAAAATGGAAAATCGCAGGCGGAGATCAAACCAATGACATTAGGCATTCCATTAATGTATGACGTATATAATTTGACTATACTGTAGCCTACATAGCGACGGCCTTACACTTATATTGCTAGTATCCTTGCATGAACTCCGAACCGAGTTTGCAAGGACAACCATGATAACATAAAACTTTCTGCAACGAATTCGCTGCGTTTTGTTCGGAAAAATAATTAAAAATTGTTTGTAAACTTGTCATGACTCGCGATTATCAAATTTCATAAACATTTGTATGTGTGTATGTATGTGTGTGTGTGTGTGTGTGTGTGTGTGTGTGTATGCGTGTAGGTGCGTGTATGTGCGTATGTACGCGTGTGCGTGTGTGTATGTATGTGTATGTATGTTGTATGTGTGTACACATGTATGTGTGAATGAGCGTATGTGTGTATCTATGTATATGTGTATGTGTGTGTGTGTATGTGTGTGTGTGTGTGTGTGTGTGTGTGTGTGTGTGTGTGTGTGTGTGTGTGTGTGTGTGTGTGTGTGCATGTGCGTATGTGTGTATGTTTGAGTGTGTTTCTGTATGTGTGTGTGTGTGTGTGTGTGTGTGTGTGTGTGTGTGTGTGTGTGTGTGTGCGTGTGCGCATGTATGTTTGAGTGTGTTTCTGTATGTCTGTATGTCTGTGTGTGTGCGTGTGTGTGTGTGTGTGTGTGTGTGTGGGTATGGGATTGGAGGCAGTCGGACGCTCTACTATAATATTATAATTGGCGTCAGTTCGTTGGTGCATATACTGTATGGATTTAGGTGCCTCTACTCCCCCTTCCAATTCCAAAAATAAATCCTTGCATAACAATTACCCCTTTTCCACCTAAGATAAATAAAGTGACCTTGCGAAGTTGCATATTGTATATAGCATGGGCTTTATACTGATTAGGAGGAGGGGGGGGGGGGGGGGGGGGTGGTTGACGCCTACGTTCTAACAAATAACTTGGCCTTTCGCAGTGTATTATTACATTATTGTATAGGGTAAGTATTCTTGTTACGAGAGGAAGAGTTAACGCCAATTTCTATGGACACACCCTATGTTTGCCCTTATCTTCCTTTGTCATCCTTATGTTTTATGTTGTTGTTGTCGAATAATTGTGGGTCTTTATTGCCCCCTTCTGTAAATTTTCACTATATAGTAGACGTGTGGCCTATAGGGCAAATGAATCGGAGATAATAGGCGCCGCCTTATGTGCCAAATTGGCACGGGAAGGACCTTAAAGGGATAGTTGAGTTTTGGTAGAGAGGGCGCTAGACTACTTTTTTTGTTGTGAGGTAATGAAAAACTGAGTGTAAAATTTGAAAGAGCATAATATTTAAATAATAAAATCATCTTTGTTTGATCAAAATCGGTTCAGAGACGGCTGGAATATCCATAAATATAACAATTTGTAATAAACCTGGGGCCCCAGGTTTATTAGAGAATTTTGAACCAGCCGTTAAAAATTCAAAAAAATGCTTCCTCTTTTCAAAAAGTTACAAAATATGTATTTAAATAGTTGTTGGTTATTTCTCTATCTAATCACTATTTCAACAAAGCATCACATGCACAATATTTTATTCAAAATGGTTGAAACCGATGAGTGTTTAGAGAGCGCCCCCTTATGTTTTAATGGCTCTTTTTGAATGATAACATGATCTTTACTACGTCATTTGTAATTTTGTGTTCCTTTCTAGTTATCACTATTAGTTTGAAATGTAATGATGCAGGTTTTGGTTACTAAAATTTAGTTTCACCAAAACTGTACTCTCCTTACCAGAACTCAACTATCCCTTTAACTTAACTGTGTGTGGGCGAGGTGAGGTGTAAATGGGAAATGGGTATAGTCACTTAATACTTTCATTACGTCATTAAGCCCATCAGTACCAGAGCATGAAACGGCAATTATTGAATCAGATACACCTTTGTGCGCACGGCGATGGGATTGTTAAATTAAAGCTAATGTGCGATGTTTGAAACGTAGAAGAATGTCAATTCAAATAGAAATGACAGCAATACCATTATTACTGTGTATAGCATTGATGGTGCAAAATAATCAAAATGTGTAATAAATTAAAAATAATTTTACAATACAACCACAGATGTGGATAATTATGTTAAACATTTTTGAATTTTAACAAAATCAGTCGGTGTCCGATAATTATTGTTTTAATTAACTTATATGTCACAAACACCTAAATATTTCGCAAACCGTTTTTGTATGTTGCGCACTTTTTAAATCAGGTACAAACTAACAAATAAACACAAATACACAATGAAAAACCCGACAACAAAGAAACAAACAAACAAAATGAACAACCCAGCAAACAAACAAATAAATAAATAAGTATATACAAACAAAAACGAATTCAAAGGGATAGTTTCGTTTTGGTAAGACAGAACTTTAGCAACCAAAACCTGCACAATATAAAATTGGTAGAAGAATCCCTGCATTCTGATTGGTCAATTAGCGTGTAAGAATTTTTACTGATGCATTTTTACTAATGCATTTTACTAATGCATTTTACTGATGCATGTCAGCATGGCTCACTTTACTAATTTAGTTTGATTTTCGCATTTTGTTGCGACCATTTTATAAAACAAATGCTGCACAGGCATATTTCGTGGATCGGTAAGAATTGTCTGCACTCTTTTAACTTTGGAAATGGTCTAAAACCATTCCAAAGTTAAACTCGTGCATCAAATTCTTACCGATCCACTCAAGCCAGTGCATCATGTGTATACTAATAGTTATAACTTCACCATTCTCGGAAGGTATATAACAACTTACAAAAAAAGGCCTATTATTTAAAAAGAGCCGTTAAAACACAAAAGGGCGCTCTCTAAACGCGCATTGGTTTCAACCTTTTTCATACAAAATTGTGCATGTGATTTTTTGTTAAAATAATGATTAAATAGAGAGATCGTCAACACCTTTTTAAAAACTTCTTTTGAAAATTGTTGAAAAAATGTATTTTATATATATTTTTTAAGAATCATCGAATTAACCTCAGGGGTCCCATATTTATTCTGATCGGGTATATCTATTGATATTTCAGCTGTTTCTGAACCGATTTTGATCAAATAAAGTTTATTCTGTCATTAAAATTGTATGCTCTTTCAAATTTGACACTCAGGTTTTCATTACCTCACATACAAATTATTTATTGAAGGGCCCTCTATACCCAAACTAAACTACCCCTTTAAACAATAACCAATAATACCTTTAAGAATACAGTAACCAATTTTATCCCATGAAAGAAATCCGCTTTAGGAAGGAGCCTTCCGTATCGATTCATACGCATCGTTGGATACAGTCTGCTCTATCAACTTATTCTCTACAATCTCATATACTTGGACCTAAACTGGTTTCAAAATGTCGAAATTCAAGCCATTTACCTAAATTTCATAGTGAATATTGAAAAGTTTGTTTCTTCGTTTTTGTATATTCCATGCGAAACGCACATGTCCATAGTTCGCTAATAATTTCATAATGAATCTTGAATAGTTTGTTTTCGTATAGTCCATACGAAACACACATGTACAAATAGTTATAGAATAAAGCGACGTTGTCCTCTGCAAAAAAAACATGCAAAATTATATTCTTATTTCAAAGTTAATAATTTTTCAACAAAATAACACTTGACAAAATTAAAGCTTTTGTCTAATTAAATATGCATATTACTTTTCTAACCAGTTTCTTGTCGACCTTATATAACAAATATGTTTTTTATTTTTTATTTTTATATTTTTATAAAAGTGCCTTATGGAAGTTAAAGTGAAATGAAAATAAAATGACATAGGGTATTAATCAAAACCGTTGGTAGATTAATTATACATATTTAAAAATACATTTGAATATCATTTAGGAAACCAAATAAAGATGTTTGTTTGTTATTATCTATCTGAAATATAATAAGACTCAGGTATAGGCCTATTTTGATATCCTGCAACAACAAAAAACACTTGTTGCGAGATATATGTTTGCGATTATTTATTGGAAATATAGTTATATTTAAATACATTTAAATACCATTTAGAATAAAAAGAAAACTCAAATAAAAATTTTAAAAATAAAATAAATGCGCTTTATACATGAGAGATGTAAATATGTCTGTGATTTATCCTCGGGTATCAGTTGTCTGCCCAACAGTGTCGAGGTTATATATACAGATATATATTTATATATATTGAATTTGTTTTTATTTTCAAAATAACATCTCGTCAGGTGAGAGTGAGAAGGGCGTTAAGACATTTTTTGTTGTTGCCAAATTTAGTTTGTACATAATACCATCCTGTAGTTCGGAGCCTTCTCTATGTTATGTCGAATGTTTCAGATAATAATTAGTTCTAGTTTTGGAAATATAAAAAAGAAAGAAACAAAAAAGAGAGCTATATCGGGTTTTCTATATATTATACAAATCTCCCCAACTATACTTTATGAGTATGGTTATCTCTGAAGTACAATAAGTGACTTAGTGTCCTTCTTCTTCTCAGCCGATTCTTTGGAGCGACGACGGTGAAATGAAGCGATGTTATATGCGCATTACGAATTACTCGCTTTAACCTCTGGAATAAATCCCCCATAAAATCTCATAAAGGTAAGCCAATCTAGAGTTTAAGATAATAAAAACTGCCCCATAAAGTAGTGTAGCCAGTGCATCCAGACAGAGACAGAGAGAGAGGGGGTGCATGGGTGGGGGAGGGGGGGGGGGGGTAGTCAACATTTCCTATAAGGCGGGCAGTGTATGTGCGTGCATACAAGTAATATTGTTTTATGTACTTCTCTAAAAAAAACATTTATCTCACGTATGGAAGGGGAGGGTGTGCCGGAGGGTAAAGGGTGGGGTACAGGATGGTACATGGGTTATTTGTTCCCAAAGGGGTAGGGGGCAACGCCCCTTGTCCCCCACCTAGCTACCCCAGTGACGCCATCCTCGTACACACATAATATACAGGGCCAATACCCTCCCTTCAGCTGCAATATTCGGTTATCCCCCTTCCAACTTTATCATTTGTATTTCTCCTTCGTGACATGCATGGCTTTTCTGGCTGCTCGACAAGCGAGATAACAAACAAGATGTGCACGTCCACAGCGATAAGACTTGTGAGCCTGATATGAGTTGCATACTCAATAAATAAGGAAAGAAATATAGCTGAATGAAAACAATTCCTAATACATGGTGCGCTGGTGCAATGAAAATGTATATTCATATATATAATGGTGGCTCAGCGAAATAACTGTGGTTCAATGAAAACAAATTGTATTCATATATATTTTCATTTTCGTCATAAGTCGCGAAAAACAAGTGCCGGTGGTGGGACCCGATCAAAAAGGATAATTTTAGAAAAGGTCAGACATATATCTTTATCATGGGATCTACGCAAACTCGTTTAATTTTGTTTACTCCATTTCCACAATATTCGTCGGAAAATGAAATAATATAACGGGGAAGCAGAACACAACGCAATTTTATTGGCACACACGCCTATCAAATCGAAATTAATTTGTCAAATTTCGTACTGCCTTATGTTTAGGATTTAGTGAACATTTTTTTTAAAGGACCGTATAGCATTGTATAGTTGGACTGATAGAGCAAACTACTCTTGTGGAGTTGATTTAGTTATGAGTTATAATTAATATACATGTATGGACATAATTATTATTAAAATCTGATTGTCTACGATGCTATACAGTATATAGTATAAAGAGAAATCAGTTATTTTGTTCATAAATTACATTTAAGCGTATACATGCAATGCCATCATCTGAAAGTATAAGCGTACATGCAATGCCATCATCTGAAATGATAGATATCGTCATAGTTTGATTTCTTTTCAGTTAGTAAACATTTCTTCAGTCACCCAATGTATAACATATATCCTGCATTATTATAGGTATTAATTCCGTTTCGTTTCACTTATTATTTTATTCAAGTCTAAGTACATCAAAATTACATAAAACATTATAAATGAAATACAACCATGTATCCTGTTCATAAACTTGACTTAAAAGGACGACTCGGGAAAAGCCTGTCATTGACTTTATGGGGGAAAGTTCTCTTGACTTATGTAAGCATATTAAAGGACTATACACAGTTATGGCATGGAATGTACATTTGAATTGCAATACTTAGTCATTTTACCTTAATTGCAATTTATTTTATATTTTCCACGACTTCCGTTGATTGCATTATTTTGGTTAATATCGCTTGGACCTCGATTATGTTTGGAATCCTAGTGACGTATTCGTCTCATCTTGAAATCGACATTGTTTGTGTCTTTATGCCATACGAAATTATAATTACTTAGGGCGCTATGCCATTTCCCACAACACATAATATATTTGTATATTTGATTATTTATGTGTTTTCAATGACTTCCACGAAGGCAATGTTGCCAATGACGATCCTGTATTTCCCATTTCGATGTCACATCTTCTACTTCTTCTTTTTCTTCTTCTTCTTCTTCTTCTTCTTCTTCTTCTTCTTCTTCTTCTTCTTCTTCTTCTTCTTCTTCTTCTTCTTCTTCTTCTTCTTCTTCTTCTTCTTCTTCTTCTTCTTCTTCTTCTTCTTCTTCTTCTTCTTCTTCTTCTTCTTCTTCTTCTTCTTCTTCTTCTTCTTCTTCTTCTTCTTCTTCTTCTTCTTCTTCTTCTTCTTCTTCTTCTTCTTCTTCTTCTTCTTCTTCTTCTTCTTGTGAATAAATGAGCATGAGAACATTTGTTAAAAATATTGAAAATCATCGGAAATTCAAAACGTAGAATGTTTTAATTTGTTTTCGCAATGTCATTTACGGTTTTCTCATCATAACTCATATCCATCGTTACATCTACCACCTGCCAAGCATCAATCATGCATGACTAGAAATCAACCTTCTCTTTTTTGCGACTCGGTGGCCCGGGCAAGTAAAATTTGAATGTATTTATTTGAAATTGGCCCTAAACCAAAAGTGGGTGGCACAGGAAAAGAAGAGAGAAATCATTACAAATTCAGTTTGAATTGGTTGTCCATTTGGACAGGTACAAATTTACATTAATGATTGATTTATACCATTATATATGTGAGAATGGTATGGTCTTTATTATAATTGCTTTTTTATTATTTAATGTTCCAATCGATTAATCGTGAATAACATATTTGTAATGTATAATGTACTTGATATGACAGTACATTATATATCTAGATCATTGTGAATTAATTCATACTAATAACTTTACTCCAATAATATGAGATACATATAACAAATACTAATGAGGGATATTTTTTGTTGATTTTTGTATAATTATACTTCCCCCAAACCTACATCATCTAGTAAGCCTATGTGATATACCTTCAAGCCACATCTTCACACATGTCTGTAGTATGTATTTGAGAAGGGCCTGACTTTTACATCATCTATCGTATACCAGTATAACCTGCTAGCTGTTCAATATACCATGCACCCCACGCCATATACATAATATACCGGCGTAATAAACCAGGTATAGCTTGGGGGTTATAAGGCTACGTATGTTCATACTCTACCATAGGCATGTCATGATACACACCACTATACGGTATGACGTTTAAAATTTCCCCACCATACACAGAAAATGGTTTTGCCAAAAGCGAGCTCCCACCTTTTCCCTTTTTATTTTTCCCACACACACATCACACATGCCTTCCTTATTAAGGTGGATAATCACAATACGAGGTCAAAACCTAGCCTGCCGTATATATCCACGGCATTCATTAAATAAAAATCAAACATCGGGCGATGATGGATATTTATCCTTTTCTTTGGCGCGTGTAATAAGTACATGACAGGCAAAATTGGTATTTGATTAGTCGGGGGGAATTCTGACCAGAGCGCTTTCCATTCATTATCGGCGGCCAGTGTTATTAGCTTAGGCCGTAGTTTCAGTGGTATCTGCATTATTATAATCTCTCCATTGTGAAAGTGGCGGTTTGAGTTTGAATTATTGGTGGTATCAGGCCGGTAAAGGTTATGAGTATACAATCATATACATCATGCCCACATCATGCCCGGTTGCCTACACATGTTTACAAGTACCTAACGGATGACCTTCACTTTTTAGTTGGAGGATTAAAGGGGTAGTACAGTTTTGGTAAGGCTGAACTTTAGAAACCAAACCTGGACAGTAACATTATAAACTAATATTTATAACACCACCATGCTCGAAAGGTATACAAAATTACAAACGACTAAGTAAAAAGCCCGTTATCGTTCAAAAAGAGCCATTAAAACACAAGAGGGCGCTTTCTAAAAAGGCATTGGTTTCAACCATTTTTCATACAAAGTGATGTTTAATTGAAATAATGTTTAAATATAGAGATCATCAACAACTATTTAAAAAAGCGCTTTTGAAAATTTTTGAAAAAGTGAAAGCATTTTTTTTATTTTTTGAAAAAATCATCTAATTATTTGGGCCCCAAATAATTATAAGATCAGATATATTTATTGATATTTCAGCCGTTTCTGGGTCGATTTTGACCAAATAAAGTTTATTCTGCCATTAAAATTGCATGTTCTCTCAAATTCGACACTCAGTTTTTCATTACCTCACAAACAAATTGTGATGTGCAGCGCCCTCTCTACCAAAACGAAACTTCCCCTTTAACGTACAAACACCGAACTTGAGCTGTATAGGGCGCATTTTTGCGTACGTCCTGTCTGTGTGTTTGTGTGTGTGTGTGTGTGTGTGTGTGTGTGCGTGTGTGTGTGTGTGTGTGTGTGTGTGTGTGATACACACGTGCATGTTGTTTGTTCTTCCAAATAAGAGTGTAAAGAGTGTAAGAGTGTAAATGAGTGTGA
The DNA here is from genome assembly GCA_037951105.1 of Echinarachnius parma. Taxonomy (NCBI): domain Eukaryota; kingdom Metazoa; phylum Echinodermata; class Echinoidea; order Clypeasteroida; family Echinarachniidae; genus Echinarachnius; species Echinarachnius parma. The sequence continues at coordinate 26,272 of JBAMJV010011223.1, forward strand.
CGTGAGGATGTGTGTGTGTGTGTGTGTGTGTGTGTGTGTGTGTGTGTGTGTGTGTGTGTGTGTGTGTGTGTGTGTGTGTGTGTGTGTGTGTGTGTGTGTGTGTGTGTGTGTGTGTGTGTGTATCTGCATGGCGTGTGTACGCTCGCGTGTTTACGCTCGCGTGTTTGTTTCTGTTTCCGTGTGCATATTTTCGTATGTGTATGTGTGTGTGACTGTGTGAATGTGTATGTTTGTGTACGTGTCCGTTGGTATGTTTACTATGGTTATCGTGCATAGGAAGGAGTGTTACATTCACGTCATTGTGTGCGTGTGTATGTACCGTATGTGTGTATGTATGTATTTATGTGTATGTGTGTAAGCATGTGTGTATGCGTGAGTGTGTTTTAATATAGTCATATATGCATGTGCGTTAGAATTTTGTTTCAAGAGATAAGATATAAAAGATAGATATAACTTGAATTAAACTGATTATTCGATCTACCGAAGATGTGTACATACTACATAGTGCAGATGTAAATATGATTCTTAAACAGAGAGTAACATTGTAAAGCAAAAATATAGTTGGTGAAAGGTATGGTTAGTTTCAAATGAAACATGTATGAGTGATACATTATGTATAGATAACTACAAAAGTGAAGCCGCGACGCCAGTCACGCCACAGAATAATACGCATCGTATATCGCTGTCTTTAATACTCGATATATACTCCGCAAAAAAAGAAACTGGACACTTGTATAAGTTGAAATATTTCATATTAATGTACGATAAAGTGTATATGATCATATATCAGATTAAAGGGAATTTAGTCCTCTACATGCAGGGTATAACTTAAAGGTGTAATCGTTCATGCATGAAATGCCATGGTCAATTAACACTAGCAAGGTCTGTTTTCAAAAATAGCAAAACAATGGAGGACCACACCATTCGACTGAAGTGATAGTAAGCGTTTCACTTAAAACAAGATGAGCGGGGCAAGTAAATTATGACATTATTCAACTTTATTGTTATGAACCAACTCTGTAAATACAAATTTGTCAATAAAACAGGGCCAGGTTATGAGAGCACTATCATACTGGTCTGTATTACAGGCATGAAGCTTGTCTATTTCATGTGTCCCCTGCAATTTTAACCATATTTACCTAGAGAAATGTAATGTTAAAGACTGCCCAACTGTTTGACCAAGGGTGACTTCAGCTTTTGAAGATCTTTGGACTACGGTATAATTCTTGAGAAGAATATATACCATTTTCATGCTGAAATAAGGGCACAAACTGTGATTTTGACTAATAAAGCTTTGCCATGGAATTCCCCATTTTGTTACTTTTGGATGAAAATAACACCTATAACGTTCACAATTTATCTTCATTTATACTTTTTATTGAGATGAAGATAGAAAAGATCACATTTATAATGAACAATTATGCCATCTCATGAATATAGCGTTTTACATTATGCTTATCAACATTTATATGGTTCAGTGGATGTTCCATTTTTGCTATTTTTGAAAACAGACCTTGGTGTGGTTAATTGACCGTGACAAGTCATGCATGAATGATTGCATCTGGATTTCATGCGAATATTGAAGAGGGTAATTTTATCTTTAATTTGATATACAATATCATATATTTTATCGTTAATGAATACAAAATATTTGGTCTCATACAAGTGTCCAGTTTCTTTTTTTGCGGAGTATAGATAACACGTACACTATCGTTAAAACTGTTACACCAGCATAATGAAAGCTTGGTCTGTTAATACCGAACGGCATGCGGACAGGTGTGTAAGTTTATTAGGAAATGTTGGAAGAATGTTTAGCGATGGTAGAGATAAATGTGAAGAACTGAACCTTGCTATATAATATGTAGAGCGAAATCATATTCAAGGAAATGATTAACTGAACGGTAAAACAACACCATAGGCTATGTACGTTAAAGCTAACCTATATACTTGTACTCTTCCGCTGCCCTAGTTTAAAGTAGCGTCAATACGTGGGGTATGAGGACGCACCTACAATAATTTGATTAAAAAACAATGCAAACATGTTACGGTAAAAAATGAAGAGAAAGTGAAGAAAATACATATCGGGGGCACCCACAAAAATGGGCCCCCCCCCCCCCCCTTAGCTTTAGGAATAATTCACAAACAATAAGAAACATAAGGTTAGGGGAAACATTAAAATATATAGCGCGTGTACCAACTAAGTGACGTCTCCAACCCTCGATTGTATAAATACAATTTGAGGAAGCAATAACAAATCATCAGAAAGGGTAGAAATTAAGAAAGTAAGGCAAATAGTGTGCCCCTAATAATTGGCGCCCCGACCCCCAATCAGTATGCCCCTCTATAATAGATAAAGGACTTCGCTAGGGGTCCTAAAATGTCCATGACCAAGACGACAGGTGTAAGAGGAAGATAGCATTGATAAGACAATCAATTTAACAGTTTAATTCTTGAAGCGACGAATTAGACAGACATTCGTAAAACCCTCTTAATTGCTAACCAATTTTACAGTTGACTGTTAGTTGACGGTTAGAGAATTGTGTCTTATATTAAAGTGAAAATTAACAAAGACAATTTGGTTTCCCCTGGGATTCAAACCCAAGACCTCCGGATTGCTAGACCGATGCTCTACCGACTGTCAGTCGTTCGTCCCTGAAACCCTCTTCAATGTTCGAATGGTCAGAAGCTATCATAAACCTGACACAAACCCAAAGGATAAGAAATCAACTCGTGGATTTGTGCGAGGGATCACCAAAGATATGCGACTTTTTAGTATAAATTGTTTCAAATATAGAGAGAAACTGAATCGAGTCATTTAAGTTTGCTATAGTGTTATACGATTTCAATTGGTTTTCTTTTTCATTGGTAAGCGAATGTTTGTAATGTTTATAATTACATAATCATATAAACTTAGGTATTAGTTAGAGTTAGCAGATTTGCCTTAGTTTATTATTCAAAGTTTGACATTTGTATAGGATCAATTAAGATGTGCGTTAATGTACCAAGAATGAGTTGATATTAACTCATTTTATTATTGAGTATTGGATCCAGCACTAACTGGTGGGTTGCCTTTTCTATAAGAAGTTTTAATCATTAATAATCTTAATTTGTTTTATGATTATTAATGATCAAACTAAAAGTTATTGTTTGTAATCTACTATGAAGTTTACGTTTAAAAAATGACATTTCAATATGTAACGAGTGTGAGTTTTATGTTGTATTTCGTATATCTTTAGCCATGGAATGCATGATTAGCTTCAAAGATTGACTTTGAAGTTTGAAGTTGGAATTATTTTGTATTTAATTGGACATGTCATTCATGATTAACGACGAAAGGTCGACCAGCTATATACTTTTTTTTATTTTTTTTAAAGAATTGTTTTTATTCCTCCAAATGATAATACAGATAAACATCAAAATAATATTAACATTTACATTACAAATATTTTCAAATGAACAGTATACAAATTTTACATCAATATTCATAAACAAACAAAAGATGACATTTGCATTTTCTAATACAGTAACTTAACTATTATATTCTAAACGTAAACTGCTAAATCTCATCAGATTTAGTCGTACTGAAATAAGCAAAAGCCCTTCCTCAATAAACAATATACTGTAATAATTAATCATGATTCACTAAAAGAAAGATAACCATACTTAAAAAACAAAAACAAAAACAAATGGAGGTTATTTTCTAATAAAGTAATGTAACCTTGCTACATCTCTCACTCTACTCACATTCATCCAACCAATTCACACACACATACACACACACACACACACACACACACACACACACACACACACACACACACACACACACACACACACACACACACACACACACACACACACACACACACACACACACACACACACACACACACACACACACACACACACACACACACACACACACACATACACACAACTGTTAATTTACATTCAGTGACGTAATGAACAATACTTTTTTTTTGTTGGGGGGGGGGGGGGGGGGGGCAAGATAGATGGCCCGTCTTCGGTGTAGAAAACGTATGTGTTTAGAACGTTAAAACATTAATTCGACCAAATAACTACACATTATATCATATTCTTTTTTATAGGGCGGATGCGGGGAGGGGGGGGGGGGGGGGGGGGTGGGGGCGTCAATCCCAAGCACCCTTAATATCTTTAAACCACTGTTTACAATCATTACATACAGGTCTACTGTTTACAATACACATCTAGGCCTATACACAGTCACTGAGAGAATATCGTATTTCTCACTCTATAGTCCTTCATCTGTGGTTATACTCTACATCCTTCATTTCTAGGCCACCCAATACCAGATGGATCCTTTAACCACTCTTCTCTAAATTACACCAATGCATCTCCATACATTATTATAACTGTACATGTAGTACACCGGTTTCCAGTATATATTAGAGAACGGGTATACATGGGTTAAAGTATCAGTGCGTTCTCACTCGCCGACCATCGGGATCATCATGTCGGCTCTCATTAGATGCTGATGACAGCTTGAGAAATGTTTTCGGCATCTCCTGATTTTTCAATGATATATTTCTTTTTTTTTCTTTCCGTGACGACTGCAGCTGCGATTCTCGGATAACCAGATGAACTGGCATGTTCTATCCAGGGATACTATGTTGTATTTGTATATTATTTTGTTTTCCAATGTTGTATTGCACTTAGGTACCAATGATCTGCGTTTTTAATACAAACTTGTCAATGTTTTCATCGTCTTACTTTTCAAAACATATCGTTCCATACCGTTATTATCGCCCTAAGATAGGATTTTTCGGTCAGTTTCGTAAATTGGCCACACAAATTCATTTTGTGTGCATTCAATTTCTCCGATGTTGTCACCGCAGCTGTATTTTGTAGTTCAAATCCTTTTTTTAGCATTTGAATTCATATAACAATCATTCGGAAACATTTTGTTTGCATTCGATTTAAAACGTGTATCTATGATTTCGTAAAATTGTCATTCAATTTAAAGCGAGAAAATTAGTGATTACGTAATACTGCCTTCCATGAATTCCGTTGGCGAAATTGAATGCTATGAATGCTAAATCACTTGACCGAAGAGCTAAATAGAATGAAGGAAATACAATTTTGAACGACAGTTGTAAGCCTTCAGCTTAATCTCAATGAACCGCATATCAATACGAATGAAATGTTTACGAAATTGGCCTATAAAACCTATAATATTCTAATGGGAATGAAATGGGGAACTATAGAGTTAATGCATGAGCAGAATTTTCTGTATTTCTGTAAATTTAACATTATTTTCTTTAGGCCACAGGTTTGATCTAATTTATACAAACTAATAATACAGTATTGTCCATAACCATTATAAAAAAATACAAATTGGATATGCTCCTCATCATCACTGATGACTCGCAATCACATGTTTTCTTTATTTCTAAAGATAACATTTTGTTCGAGTTTGCCAACGAGACATTTCTTTAGATTCAAACGGGTTGCTTAATATGTCCATGGCCTTGTATAGCATCAAAGTTTACTTTAATACAAATGGTATCTCCCATGCCTACTGCCTATGCTTTTACATTGATGACTCGAAGTCACTGCCATACGTTTTTCTGTATTTTCTTAAACTAACATGATTCGCAAAGCGTTCACGGTTTGCTTTAGGTTTATACTAGCTATAAAAGTATCTATGTCTGCTTTCATGTCGATGGTATACCATCTCTGCCTATGGTTTTAAGTTGATGACTCGTGATCTCACGGACAGACGTTTGTTGAATTAGCATTATTTTGTACCGTATACATCCAAGGTATGGCTACTGTACAGCACTGCGTAGTTCATGTGTTATAGTCTTAGACAGCGTCGCACATATACCTAATACCGTAACATCAAAATCTCTAAATTAAGTTCTACGATAATGACACAAGGACAGAATTTCACAGAATAATTTCAGAATTATTCGAACCATTAGCCTAATGTTCTCTTGAAATGTACACTTAACTAATTATACGCTACTGTATCGCAACGTCCAGCCGATACACAACCGTTCTATATAATAATATATTGTAGGCTGGTTGACCGTCACAAATGCGAGGGTGATACTTACTCTGTGGCTATAATTTGCTTTCCTACGCCACTATTACCAAAGTCAGCCATGCCTACCTGTTGTTTCGCGCGTGTGACTCATGCACCAATTGCAAATAATAGCACGATGTATATTGAACAGGTGGTTCTAACTCCTATCCTTTGATCTTTAGATTAATCTTTATACCAATACATATTTCGTGAAATAAGCCACTAGGCTATATATAGCCATCAAAGAATATATAATTATCATAACCACCAAAGCATAGCCTCTTTCTATAGCTAGAACCCACCAAGGACAATGGCCCACAAAATATGTGGTTTGGTATATCCTACATTTTGAGCAAGATAACAAGTTATATTATATGAAGTGTACAAGAAAAAAGAGCATACATCTTTAAAGCCATATTTTGTTACCATACCTGCTTCCATTATTTTTTATGTTTTTTTATTATTTGTGTGTAGATCGCTATAATATATCCTAAAATCCTCAAATTGGCAACGCATTGTCACATCTTCAAATCGGGTTTCATTATTCAAATTGGCAACTTATCGGCAAAATTGTAAAGGTTTTTCTTAAAATTGAATAAACTAAATATTTTCCAACTATTTTGGTGTCCATTTAAAGGTAGCAAAAAAAATTTGAAGTTGATAAATTTTGCCTTGAAATTATTCTGACATGAATATGTCATCTCCAATATGACGTCGGGATAATTTCGCGCAGATGTTGGAACTGGTAGCAATTAAAGAGGTCGGTAAATGGTTGTAACATTGATGTCGGACCAATGAGTTTTATTGGACATCCATATGACATCTCAATTATGACGCCAAAGCGATATCCTGCCGATGTCATAATGGCACCAATGAAACTAATCATTAAATAGTCATTAAATGGATGTTTTGCCGATGTCAATAATTCGACATAAATATGACATCTCAAATATAAAATCGGCCTTCTATCGCCCCGATGTTGGAACTGGTAGTAATTTAAAGGGGTAGTTTAGTTTTGGTAGAGAGGGCGCTGCACATCACAATTTTTTGTGAGGTAATGAAAAACTGAGTGTCGAATTCGAGAGAACATGCAATTTTAATGGCAGAATAAACTTTATTTGGTCAAAATCGGCCCAGAAACGGCTGAAATATCAATAAATACATCTGATCTTATAATTATTTGGGGCCCAAATAATTAGATGATTTAAAAAAATTTAAAAAAATGCTTGCACTTTTAAAAAAAATTTCAAAAGCGTTTTTTAAAATAGTTGTTGATGATCTCTCTATTTAATCATTATTTAAATAAAACATCACATGCATAATTTTGTATGAAAAATGGTTGAAACCAATGCCTCTTAAGAAAGCGCCCTGTTGTGTTTTAATGGCTCTTTTTGAATGATAACGGGCTTTTTACTTAGCCGTTTGTAATTTTGTATACCTGTCGAGCATGGTGGAGTTATAACTATTAGTTTATAATGTTACTGTCCAGGTTTGGTTACTAAAGTTCAGCCTTACCAAAACTGTACTACCCCTTTAATGTTACCATCGGACGCGCTTTTCATTAATAACATTCATGTAATCTACCTCTTGTTACGCGCATGTTTAACTCTCTACCCTGACTGGCCTGGTATGGACAAGTGATTTTTCAACTTCTGTCTTAATTCTGATTACACAATTATAATTTGAATTATTTTATAATTCGAAGAATAGAGTGGTGGTGGCGATCATTAATTATCCCCAAGAAAATGAAAAATCTAAATAATATGTTGCATAAATTATGTAACCGGTCGAATAAAAGATGCCCTTCTTTAGAGTAAGGTACATACACATGTTATCCTTATTACAAGTCATATACATTCCCAAGTTCAATGTAGAATTTAACACAGCACAGTGCATGGATAATAGTGAAAGTATTTGCTAGTGAAGTTCTCCCATCTTTTACCAGAAGAGTTTTTATTGATTTCTCACCTTTTGTAGTGAAGGCCTATATTCTGTCCAGCGTACGTCCGGCGTTGTTGCTTGATTTTCTCTTAACCCATATATCCTCACATAAAACTGTACTCACCTAAGTAGGCCCTATACTAATGTCCATTAAAACACTGTACACCACCCCCACCTCCCCATCCCCGTATAGATTAGGCGATCGGTTAATTTTGCACGGTTTGGCGTTGTTGCTTGATTTTCTCTTAACCCAACCCGTATCCTCACAGAAAACTGCATTCACCTTTGAAAGTCCTATACTAAATCCATCGATACACATTGCACCGAATTCCCCCGTAGGCCATGTAGACGATCGGTTAATTTCGCACGGAGTTCAAAGCCTACACCTATTTACGGAAGCCCCGCAGAATGGAGGCAAACGTATATCGCATTACAGCCCGGGTCAACGCGCGCGCCTCGGGGGCTGAAGGAAGGCGAGAAGCTCTGGTCAGGCGTAAAAATCGTCAGCATTTAGGGATCAACCGGTCACGTGATAATCGGGGGTGGACCTTCGATATGTGATTCACTGGATAGGGTATAGACTTCACAGTGGCGTCACAAATTAATCTTCCAATGAAAGTAGTTGGGCCAACGTCCGAAGGCGATAGTCATTACTTTAAGTATGCATAAATAAACTTGAACAAGTACTTTTGGTACCGTTTGTAATTTTGTTTAGAGGGCTTTGATCACTAACCTTTTTTTCTCACCATTTCGATGTATTTACTTCATAATAAAGCTTACCCAATTCACATCTTAGTTAGGATAGCTTTCTTTATCTATAGAGGTACATCGTTAATGCAGGGGCCGCGGAAAGGTTTTGAAAGTGGGGGGCTGACCACATTTGAATTGTTATAATAATTGTTATTTTATGCTTATGTATTTTTTGTTTTAAGCCAACAAAGTGTGTGGGGGGGGGGGGGGGGGGAAATTAACATTCGTCAACACGCTAAAATATTGACACCAAATGCAAAGCAATACACGTACATGTATTGCTTGTATTACTGCACTAGCATTTATCTCAAGACAGTCATGAATGCGGGTTGGTAACATCCGAACGCGAATTTAACCACTCGCGAAATGGTCGTAAAGTCCCGATTCGCGAACTTAAATCTATGTACGCGAAATATATGGCGTATACAGTATCATAAAGAAACCAACTGCTTTCCATAATAGCTGGGTCCAACTTAGAGTTAAGTTCAATTTGTAATCTTTGTGAAACACCCCAGGTATATTTGTGAGAATGCAACACAATTATGCAAGCACTCTCCTCAAATTACTCTATAGAGAGAGAGAGAGAGGGGGGGGGGGGGGGGGCTTTTACTCATCTAGAGATTGATATCGATGGGGTTAACATAAAAGGACATCATGACGTAATAATGTACCTTACCAAACACACAATTAGTTTAACAAGAGCTGTTATATCACTCGACCTTGCACTTGTAATCTTATATATACTTTTCCCCAAGCATGAAAATAACGATGACTGATCATTTAAAAAAGGAATCAAATTACCATATAATGCAAGTGGTAATTCTTTACTTTGCATCGTCTGCTTTCAATAACCATGCAAACAATAATTGATGAAGAACTAAATTGTAATAGTGATACAAAATTTTAAAAAGGCAATAACGCACAAATTGTGCAAGAAGTTGTGCATGTATTGTGTTATGGTACATTTTTATAGTTTCAATGATATTTACTATAATTATGACGAACAAAATTAACTTGGCAACTAACATTAGAGATATTCGCAAATGATATGATTTGTTGTGACAAAATGTCTAAAAAGAGAGAAAAAAACTTCAAAGGCTGGGAAGTAGACTAGATACAGCAGTTCAATCATCGATATAAAAGACATCGATGTAATATCGATGAGTTTAACATACGTAGCCATGGTAGTATAGCGGAATGACCCTAATTTTCAAGAGTAAATTAAAATTTACTCTGGGTAAAATCGCCTTAGTCTATACTCAATATAATATACGGTATACACTAAATTTGGAATAACATGTAAAGCGATACATTTTACCCATGGACTAAAATATCCGAGGGTTTAAAGGGGTATATTTTAACATTAAATCTGATGAGAAATCCAGCCTATTATAAGTCTGCAGTTTATTGCAGCAGGCCTAAGTGATCCTTAACTTTTTTTGAGTAGTATATTTGGTCGTGACAAAATGACAAACAAAATACAATTAAAGGGATCTAGTAACATTGTCCAAATCCTCAAAATCCAACTGGAATTCTAGCGTTTCTCTCATACCTTGTTGCTTCGTATTAAAGGGACATTCCCTCTTTTGCAAGCCAAATTTCAAAAGTTGCGAGGTTATTGTTTTATATGAAAGAAAATGTCATTTAATAGCATGACTGAACAAATTAGGGCTTTAAATCTCTTCTTCGTGGAGTTATAGACCTAAATCTAATAAACCATCGTCCAACGGTTAATTGTGCATGAAACGTGCATTCACCCGTCGAGAAAGTTCGCTCAAGGATTCCACGGAGCGCCACAGCGCTATGCGTGACCCCTATGTGACCCGCGCTAGCTACGTGACCCGCGCATGAATAACAGTGGGTAAGCGAGTACTAATCAAAATAACCAAACCTCGCTTAAACTGACTACATGTAATTATATATTCTTCATTTTTAGATCGTTTTCCGTGACATACCTTTACAAATGTCGGCTTCACAACACCTTCACAAGAATAAGTGCAATATTGTTGCAATATTACGCTAAATCAGTTAAACTTCATTATTGACCGATATATAGTTTGATGGAGGGACGCATTCGTTTTTTCATTCGTAGAATCCAAATTCCGGGGCTGTTCGATCTGATTTTGTTTGTGTGTGTTACATTCATCCCAATCCGTCAACTGGAAACTGTTCAGACGTTTTTTAAAAGAGGGACTGTCCCTTTAACACTAGAAGCATGGGACAGGTTTCGGTTTTTCGAATTTCTCTTTCGTCAAAAAGATATTTACGATTGAAGTGTTCAGATGTTAAACTATCCACTGGAAAGTCGTAACCGTGTACAAAGTCAGTGCAATGAGTTAGTGAATATCACTTTGCATTTTTGCTCATTACTCGGCCATATAACGTCCATGTAACTTGATATTTTCACACAATACACAGTGGACATATAAGATAACAAGAATATACATTGTATCAACCACTCACCACTGTTTGCATAAAATGTCAACAAAGTTGCTAGATCCCTTTAAAGCAAAATTTAAGTACTGGCTGTGAAACGAAGCAACAACAAAAAGAAACATAATCATAGTAGTTATGAAAAGGAACTGAATGCATGGTTGTGATAAGAGGAGCACAATAGTTACGATGGTAATAAAAACAAACACAGCTTCCACCGACAGTCGTCAATTTGGTTGACGTTTATAGGGCGTTATTTAAACGTGGTGGTGGCTTTTCCCAAATTAGTGCGGTCGGGTTAACAATGGATGTGGGAAATTAAGGATAGTTCATATTTCCACACCTATGCATCCACATCCATTCATCAATGGTTTCAATCTTTCCTCTTGTGCACACACATATTACAAATGCACACACACGCGTATACAACTGCACACACATTGTTGGAACACTCAAACTAAATTTGAATGGTCAGGAGAGGTAACTCAAATTTACGACTATATATTAAGATGGTATACATGGTAAACAAGATGATAATAGGTGCCTGTATAGAAAGCTTCCTCTATATATTATAGACAGAATGCCTTGGTTCTCGGGGGGAACTGATGTACACAACGCCGGTGAGAATAGTAGCTAGAAGGGTAACGAAGCGATGTTGACACTGGCCCTGACGTAGTATGATGCTCCAAGGCATCTCGCTCAGTCACCGAGTGTTACTGGCATGGGTGTTTACCCCCAATCCCTCCACTGGTATCAATATACTGCTACTACTATTTCTACTACTACTACTTCTACTTCTACTTCTACTCTGTATCTCGTTGATTATAAGTTACTACCAGTATAAATATTATGCATACCTCATTATAATATACTTCAAACGTGTCTTCTCTTAACGATAGCACCTACTATTTATACTACTATACTTCTATTACTAATATACTACTCTGTTTATTGGTGATTAAGTATATATACTATGTTCCTACCTCGTATATGTTTCTTCTCTGACGTTAGCACCACGCACACGTATCCGTGAATGACTTGACCCGGCTCGAAACAGTCGCTGTCGTTGTTCTCGAAGACGATGTCGAATACTTCCAGTTTGGTGCTCATGTTTGCGGCAGCAAGTGGTGGTCGAGCTCGAGCGCGGAGAACATCGTGCTCAATGGGAGGCTGCTGGATGGTGGGGGAGCGAGTGGCTGCTGCTAGCTGCTGGCTGGATGTAGCTGTGCTTCGGACGCGATGCGATGAGATGAGATGAGATGAGGAGAGGGAGAGAAAGTGACGGTGACTTGAAGAGAAGAGCGTGCGTACACTCGATGCTATATAGCTAGTCTACCAGCTCAGACCGTTGTATCACTCACTCACTCACACGCAGCCAGTCCTTATATCACTTTTAATAACCACTCGAGTTTGTCTATAAAATGTCTTGTGAAATAACATTTGCTTTTCAAAATGCACACGAAGGCGAATTAGGTTAAACTTAGAATTCAGAGAAATTATATATATATTCGATCGATTTCTTACTCATTGTATCGTGTGTATCAGTCACTAACACAGTTATACACTGTTTTACTTTGATAACAACTATATTCTACTTTGGATTTTTAAATTTTTTTTCTATCAATTATTTTTCGGTGAATATTTCATTTTGTCATTAAAGGGTGACTAAATTACAAATGCATGTTGACTTTTGTTGATCTGTAATAATGAATACATCACATATCTTTTCACTATTTGATGTACATTTTTGTCATATTTTTTATATTATTTGTTCTATTACTTTTATTCTACCTGCTAAGCTTCACCCCTAAAAAAAACACTCCAGAAGCAATTGACTTTTGTGACATCATAATACCTTTCAACCTTTCAACCATCAGTCAGCTAGATGAACAAAAGACATTGGTAATTCCCTTCCTATCAACTGACCACCCGTTCACAATAGCATTGCATGTTTTATACAATGCCCACTCACCATGAAAAGAAGGGTTTCAATGAAAACATCCAATACTAATGCAATAAGGTACTTAGTGGGTGAGAACATATCTTTTGTTCATGCTTATCTAGCTAACTGATGGTTGAATGGTATTATGATGTCACAAAAGTCAATGCTAGAGGTTTTTTTTTAGGGGTGGAGCTTAGCAGGTAGAATACAATTAATAGAAAAAATAATATAAAAAATATGACAAAAGTGTACATCAAATAGTCAAAAGATATGTGATGTATTCATTATTACAGATCAACAAAAGTCAAAATGCATTTGTAATTTAGTCACCCTTTAAACGTGAAAAATGTGAAGAAGTTGGAAACCTGAGGAAAGGTGAGTGTTGTTGAGCACAACAATGAATGGCTGACCCAAAAAAGCCGCCCGGAGTGCATGCCAGTCAGCACTTATCAGTGCATTGTGCCATATTTAGTTGAGTGCATGCATATTGCCTGGATGAATAAATTCCACGGACAGTCATGTGGTAATTGAGTTAACCTTTTCCCGCCAAGAAGAAAAAAGAAAAGAAGGGGAAAAAGCGTGCGCTATATACGAAAAAAGCGCGCCAAGCAAAGCGTACCCTCCTTTTCTTAGTGTAGTGGGTGGAGTAGCTAAAAATGGGGGTTGGAGGGGGAAAAGGGGGTGATTTACCCCTCTTGTGGCACATCTGTGCCCTCACTGCTGCTTACATTTGTCACTTTTCTTATTTTTAGAGGAAAATACAAATGAAACGAGCAAATAACAACACACCTTCTCTACCCTTCTATTTCGCTATCTAACTGCGCCCCTCCAACCGGGATATTAAGCGCTCGCCCTTTTTCTTGTTTCGAATACAAAGAGACATTGAGCTAATTTACTAGATTGCGATTTTAAAAAGGGAGCGATTCATTAAGAAGGGATGTAATCTTATATTCAGCTTTGTTTTCTTCAATAACAGGCATGTAGAATTGTGAATAATGGTATAAAGGCATATCAATATTATGCGTTCCCCATTATATTGTACTTCATGTTTTTTATCTTTTGTATGTCAATATAACTGTATGTGTCTGTACGTGTTTTTGTATTGGCTTATACATATGTAATTGTAGTATGTATATACAGTATTTAAAAACGTGTGTGTGTGTGTTTTTATTTGCACGCATATTTGTGCGTTTGCGCGCGCGTGTGTGTGTGTGTGTGTGTGTGTGTGTGTGTGTGTGTTTGTGTGTGTGTTATTCGTATGTAGTTGATATTTGGTGTAAATTGTTATGTATGTTATATTCCTTTTATGTAATGTGATATCCATTTTTATGATGCATATTATGTATACGAAATTGTTATTGATGTTTTTCCTGTTGTTTATTTGGAGGAATAACACATGAACCAGTGTATGTGTGTGTGTGTGTGTGTGTGTGTGTGTGTGTGTGTGTGTGTGTGTGTGTGTGTGTGTGTGTGTGCGTTGTATACGCAGTCTGTTGCATACTTTTATTTTGGTAGCTCAAATAAAGACAGATGGGATCAACTTTCGAGAACTGTACATAAATATTGTTACTGTTTGTTTGTTTTTGTTTGTTTGTTTGTTTGTTTGTTTGTATGTATGTCTGTCTGTTTGTTTGTTTAATCAAAGGCATTCATTTCCTACACTAAACATGTTAACGGAATGTATGTATTCTTTCACAATTGTAGTTTTTGTTGTCATTTTATCTCACCTGACTTTGTATACTTTCTTGTTTATTTACCTTGCAATGTGTTTAATGGAATGAAGAATAAAGTTTCCATTTCAATTTCAATTTCAATAAATGAATCACGTATGCTGTTGATATAAACCATGTCAGTGTTACTACAAATTGTTATTTATGGCCTCAGAATATATATATTACTTGAATCACTTGATCGCCTGCCAAAGTTATGGATATGTAGCGAGACGTCTTTCTTTTTAAAGAGAGACATTGGACAAAAAAGCAAGGCAAATATTTAAAAAATACCTTTGGCGGGAGAAAAGAGGTCAGACGTGACTTGAAACTTATTTTCTGAATTATACAAGTGCGACGTTGGAATCGGTATAATTTCTGCATTTTAAAGGGATCGAGTAACATTGTCAAAATCCTCAAAACTTAATTGGAACTCTTGCGGTCCTCACATATACCTCATTGTATTCGTATTACCAATAGAAACGTGGAACAGGTTTTGGTTTTCAGCATTTCCCTATCGCTAGAAAGATATTTAAGATTGAAGTGTTCAGATTTTTAAATTATCCACCGGAAAGTCATAACTGCGTTCAAAGTTAGTGTTAAAGTTTTAAGTTTTTAAGTGAAAAGCCATGTAGAAAACCAATTCAACTCCTTTTTTCATATTTTAAGACTTTATTATATATTATAAAACTTCGCATTATGTAAAAGTAAGGGGAAATTCAACCGGATCTTGATGGATCTTGATGATCCGTTTGTGTATTACAGTATTGTAAAGGACGTTCTCTGTAATTGCTTTATGTTATAGTTTGTCAAGTATTTCATGAACATTTCACTAGTTTTAGTAATTATTTGTCTTTATTTTTGTGTGTATAAAGAATTAGGCTTACCTTGCGTATTTACTAATTATTATTGAATGGATGGTGTCTCTTTCTCGAAACTAACACAGTTTTAAGTAGTTATTTGTCTTTTTTGTTTTAGATTAAGAAGGCTTACCTTTAAATTGTTTTACTAATTAGTATTAAATCGATAGTGTCTCTTTTCGCAAGACTAACACAGGTTATTACTCGTTCTGCATCGATTGGATTTCCGTACGTTATAATTCTGATGAATTTGCCATGTCTTTGGCAAACAGCGCTAATATCGGTAAAACGTGTTCCTTAATTGGATTTCTATCAAATACTTCATCGTGAGTTAGATAGGATGTATATATACGCAAAACACACACGGAATAGGAATGGGAAAAGGGTATCTACTGAGAAATATATAATTAAAGAGAGAATCGCTATTAGTTTGATAGCTTGCTAATCAGTATTTTAATCTATGTAATTATCGAGGATGCGTGGATGGTATAAGAAAGTAAATCTAATCATCATGTTATCCGTCCTTGCGTTCGTTATTTCCATGTTTCTTTCATTTTACTCTTTAATTTTCCATGAAATAAATCATTGATTGATTGATCCATCCAGCCATCTATCTATCCATTCAATCATTCTTTCAACACCATTAATTCTTTTATTAGTTGATCAAGTAATTCTTCCATTCTGTCTTTCTTTCATCCACCCTTTCATTAATTTATTAATTCGATCGTTCGTCCGTCCATTCGTTCGATTGTTCGTTCGTTCGTTGGTTCGTTCGTTCGTTCGTTTGTTCGTTCGTTCGTTCGTTCGTCTGTCCGTCCGTTCGTTCGTTCGTTCGTTCGTTCGTTCGTCCATTCGTTCGTTCGTACGTTCGTTCGTTCGTTCGTTCGTCCGTCCGTTTGTTCGTTCGTTCGTTCGTTCGTTCGTTCGTTCGTTCGTTCGTTCGTTCGTTCGTTCGTTCGTTCGTTAGTTCGTTCGTTCGTTCATTCGTTCGTTCGTTTGTTCATTCGTTTGTTCGTTCGTTTGTTCGTTTGTTCGTTCATTCGTTCGTTCGTTCGTTCGTTCGTCCATTCGTTCGTTCGTTCGTTCGTTCGTTTGTTCGTTCGTTCGTTCGTTCGTTCGTTCGTTCGTTCGTCCGTCCGTTCGTTCGTTCGTTCGTTCGTTTCGTTCGTTCGTTCGTTCGTTCGTTCGTTCGTACGTACGTCCGTCCGTCCGTCCGTCCGTTCGTTCGTTCGTTCGTTCGTTCGTTCGTCTATTCGGTTGTTCGTTCGTTCGTTCGTCTATTCGGTTGTTCGTTCGTTCGTTTGTTCGTCCATTCGTTTGTTCGTTCGTTCGTTCGTTCATTCGTTCGTTCGTTCGTTCGTTCGTTCGTTCGTTCGTCCGTCCGTCCGTCCGTCCGTCCGTCCGTCCGTCTGTCCGTCCGTCCGTTCGTTCGTTCGTTCGTTCGTTCGTTCGTTCGTTCGTCCGTTCGTTCGTCCATTCGTTTGTTCGTTCGTTCGTTTGTTCGTTCGTTCGTTAGTTCGTTGGTTCGTTCGTTGGTTCGTTCGTTCGTTCGTTCGTTCGTTTGTTCGTTCGTTCGTTCGTTCATGTTTCCTTCCTTCATCTTTACATTTTCTCCTCAAATTACCTCCGTATAAGTCCAGTCGGTTAGTATATTTGTCAGCGCACACGGGGCGCACACTTAAAGAGGAGTTGTGCATGTCAAAATAATTCACCAGAAATATGAAACAACCCCTCACCTGCTAAACAGGGGGCATGTTGAACTCATTATGGTGATATATAGAGGGTTAGAGGTGGTGCTGGGTACTAATCAGTTCATAGTTATTAATAACATCATCATCTCCCGCGATGCTTTTCAGAATTTAACCCTTAAAAGTGACAGTGATATCAGAGCATCGTAGAATATTGTGTGTATTGAAATGGGACACGGGAATTTAACGCTTAATTGGGAGGGGTGAATTTGACAATAATCTTACGCGCTATTCCCAACGCGTCGGCGTGAGTCACTCACATAGAATTATGAATAAACAAGCCAACCACTCGTTTATAACTCACATACAAACATGCGCACGCACACATCGGCTTTGAAGACGGCATTTTTACAATTCTAATACCTATACTAAACGTTTAACTAAATTTTAGGCTGACCCATGAAGTAATGAGCCAAAATTGGCATCCATTTGATTAGCATACAAGTTTACCAGAATAAAGACACACAATTCGAAAGACAAAATATGAGATTTACTACTCCGGATATAAACTGCAAACATTAAAAAGAAAGTAATGAAAACATATGGAACCATTGCTAGAAGACGTTCAATAAAAACTAACATGATTGTTTACGAACGTTAGGGTAATTACAGTAAGCAATACTAGTATCAATACAAAAATCATCATATTTCTACAACACGCCAATAAATTCAGTTCTGTATATAATTATAAAAGTATAGATTTATATAGATTCTCTACTCACTTAATTTGTAATTTGAAGGACGCCATCTGTGTCAATAGACAATATATTTTATAGGTTTATATTTTTCAATTTTCAGTTGTATAATGGTTGCTAGGTAAAATAGCGTCTGCAGTTAACTGGTTGGTTGACGATAGTGACGTAGCTGCAAAGGACACGTGCCCCCCCCCCCCCCCCTCCCCCGTAATATGACACACACGAAAGAGTAATCAAAACACAATGAGGGAATAATGATCAATTAAAGAAATACATTATAGAGTGGTGACCAATAATTGGCGTATCTCCCATTCAGTCCGACCACACTAAGTTACGCCTCTGGTAATGCTAGGTTTACACCATGTCCCCGGCGGCCACGGCAGCCCCGTTTCAGGCCACCGTGGACTAAACGGGATGGACGTGAGACAACGCGGGGGGGGGGGGGGGGGCGGAATGGGCAAACGTGACTGCCGTGTATGCCGGGCCAGATTTTTAAACTGTCAACAAATTTGCAACGGCAACCTAGCAGGCCGTTGTAAAACGAGGTGAACGCAACAAAACGTGACAGGCCGTAGCAAAACTTGGAGGATGTCCGTAGTAGGACGGGAAAACATTCCCCGACATCTCACGGTCCTTTCCCGTCCTACTACGGGCAGCCTCCAAGTTTTGTTACGGCCTATTACGTACTTTCACGTTTTGTTGCGTTCACCCCGTTTTACTATGGCCTGCACCGTGACTGCCGTGGCAAATTTGTTGACAGTTTACAAATCTGGCCCGGCATCCACGGCAATCGCGGCCTGTCACGTTTGCCAATTCCGTCCCCCCGCGTTGTCTCACGTCCATCCCGTTTTGTCCACGGTGGCCTGAAACGGGGCTGCCGTGGCCGCCAGGAACATGGTGTAAACGCACCATCAGTGGGGGAAGGGGCTCTTCCCCCCACGGCCCGTCACGGATACCGTGATAGACCGTGATAGACCGTGAGAAAACTTGGCAAGACCTAACAAAATTTGAATACAGAGGAAAAATGTGTCAAAATCTCACGGCGCACTACGTTTTGGGCAAACGGGGCTGCCGTGGCCGCCGGGGACATGGTGTAAACCTAGCATTAACAATTATTTGTGTCTCTCTCACGAAGATTTATTTAAAATGCACAGCTAAAAGCTTCTTATTAGCAAAAAGTAAATATGATTTCATTTGAACACATATAGAGTTGTAAATATTTCTATAGAGCTCTATGTTTTAACCAAGGATATGTGTAACTTCTCACGTATTGTGGGATGTATTTACATGCTGAACCGTTGCGTATATACCCAACATAAAACAAAAACAAAAATACTTTAAGATGTTCTCCTTCGTCTCGAAACGTGATTGCTTCCATATAAAAGAAAATAAATTGTTTGATTGTAATGCAAATTGTTTGTAATTATTGTATACATTTCATGATGTTTCATCTTCCTTTCCCCTGTATTCAAATCAAACCTTTCGTTAAAGCCAGTAAATAATGACAGTAATGGAATAGTTACCGATGCATCTTTATTGGCCAAATTAATTGAAAAATATTGTTGAAATAGTATTAAAAAACGGCCTTTTTGGTTAAATCCGAACCCACATCTCTTCGCCTGGCAGGGTTTTGTTGGCTATATATACGGTCGACAAGCCCGCATGCCACGCATACATGCGCTTGCATAGCTTTTGCACGCAGCGTATATATTGGGGTTGAATTGAATCTATGGTAAAAAGCTTAAAAAAACAAAACATTTTTATTGCTCAAATAGTTATTTTCAAAGCAGTATTTGTCAAAATCTTTACATTCATAGATAAATGATTTAATTATTATATCACACGGTTGGTTATGAAGGCATAGGTTTTAATTTTTTGTTTTGTGTGGGGTGTTTCCCATTACTGGTATTTATTTGAAGAGTTTAATTCCTAAAGGCGCTAAATGTACATTGTTTCAACTTACAGAAAAACAGGTTTCTTTGCCCAACTTTGAACACATGCCTAGGGGAATCTGAAAATGGAACGTTCCATATGCTGATGTTGATTGTGTAATTTGTCCTAAAATTTAGATTTCTAGATAGCAACGTAGCTTTTTTAATGACTGGTATTGCTAACTCAATATCATGGAAAATGGATTTAGCGCCTTTTGGAACTAATCTCTTCATTATTTTATATTTAAAAAAATATATTTTCGAACGATGCAATTCATAATAGCCTTTCGACATAACAGTTGCACTTACTTAGTGTTTCATTTTGATCAACGCCCTTCCTGTTTTTATCAAAGGAAGCTGTTTATACTAATAGTAATACACCTTATTGTAAAGATTACACACAACAAAAATAGTTAACGTTGTACAGTATTAAAAGTTCACAAATCCTATTAAAACGGTTAATTTCCATCATTCAATAATTATAGCTCTTCTATATTATAATAATAAATAATTCAACATCAGATTTTAACGTCATTCAGTTCAATACCCCTTTCGCAGTAAAGTAACGGTGACGCTGGACCGTTAATACATTAATGATTCACGATGCGTGAATTAAAATCTGCCTATATACGAGGCCATAATGAAAAATCAAATCATACTTTATTCTTAAAGGGATCCATTAATTTTAGTGTAAGATTCTTTTGAATAATGTGTAAAAGTTATTTTTTTAACAGAGAAATCTGATCATAGATATCTCCATGATTAGGGGGAGTTTCTTAATCAAAACCCACACAAACATCAGCTGACATGCGCGGGACTAGTAGTCCTCGTGTGGGAGAACAAGTTAGAATTTCTCTGAAGTCCCAGACTTACAAAGATCAGAGGGGAAATAAAGTATTTTGTATATATAGTAGTTTGTATATTTCACGACGCCATCCTTCATTTCCCTATATTATAAGTTTGTTTGTTTGTTTCGTATGACATATATGCACATTCTATAAATTCAAGTCTAAGCCTTTCAGCCAGTTCAGAGCAGCATCTGTTGTCTGATGAATCCCCTCAAAGCTATCGGGGAAACATCGGAGAGGGTAGTCATTTACCACGTGCTGCACTGTCTGGTCTGGATTCCCGCATTCACATGCAGGGCTGTCTTTCATTTTCCATCGATGGAGATGATGGGCTGACCTTGCATGGAGTGTTCTTATCCTGTTCAGTGTCACCCATTGCTTTCTGGGGAGGTTGAAGCCTGCTGGCTCTGACGTAGGGTCCTGTACAAGGTCTTGATTAGGGAAGTCGGATTCCGCCCAGGTTTTGCGCCATTCTCCTTTTAGGTCGAACTCTTCTAGAGACTTCGTAGAAGCCCAAAATATGGGTAGGTTCCCTAGTAGGTCCTCGTGGATAGGTAGGTCTGGGTTGATGGAGGTGCGGTGTAGTTCCTTGCGCATTATCTCCTGTCTGCGTACTCGAGGGGGAGCAATGTGGGAGAGAGCAGGTAGCCATTGAAGAGGACTGGTGTTGACTTAAGAGTGCCAGTAATTATTCTCATTGCTGAGTTAAGATGACATCTACCTTCTTGGTATGACAGCTCTCTGCCCACACTGGTGAGCAGTACTCTGCAACATAGTACACTAGTGCTAACATGGGCGTCGATCTGTCATTGATACCCATTCATCAGGGGGGATGATCTATTCATTCATCCCCCCTGATGAATATGTATTACGTAAGTATCGACGCCCATGAGTGCTAAAGGGCCCGTTACACATTCACGGTGCAAACACGGATGACCACGGATTGTGGTCCGGGGTACTCCCAGTTGGGTCCGGGATGCTCCGTGTTGCCTCCGGCGTCATCCTGGGGCGCAGCAGGGAAAATTAAACCTGCTTAATTTTCACCGGGAGCTCGGTGTTGAGACCGGCCAAAATTCTATTGTTCAGCTCATCCGTGTTGACTCCGTGTTGCTTCCTTGCTTATCCGTATATACACCGTGTTCGTACCGTACTTATCCGTGTTGGCACCGTACTTGGACCGTACTGACACCGGCCCTCGATCCGTGTTGGCACCGTGAATGTGTAACGGGCCCTTGAGCAGGCTGTTCGAAGCGTTTGTGTGCCTGAACCCCAGCTGTTTCCTGCTAGCTTCCGGATAATGTTGACTCTATTATAAGTTAACATAATATATACAAAATCTACAAGAGTTTACTTGGATCAATCTATACATTAACAAGTTCATGGTACTTTGCCTTGGGCAAACTTCAATTACATCTTTATAAGTTTGGTATACGTATTTTTTTATATATTTTTTTATTATTAATTAACCATCCTTATTTGAATGAATAGTATAGAATTTTCTTCCAGAGAATGTTATTTTTTTTATAGATATTTAACATTCTTAAATTCGTCTTATTTTAGACAATACAATGAAAATATGTTTCCTTTAAACAAATGTTAATTTCAGATATTAACAATATTTAAAAAAATCTTGTTTTCAAATGTATGAAAGTTATGAAAATTGACGAACCAAATACCTTAATCTGTCAAGAGTCCAACAAGAATTTTTTTTCTTCTAGGCGTGGTGCGGTCAGGATATGGAAACAGTGCAACGTAACTGACTAAAGCCTCTGTTTATAAAAACAAAATAGACTCAACTATAAGACTAAACCTGATTAGCGTTAATACTTAATGCCCGTCGGGCGATTCTTCCCGCGTCTTATACCATGCTTACGTAGGTACAACTATGAATTATTAAAACAAAATAGTATTATAAATAATTAATATAGGTTTTCCCGCTCAATTTCGCGATTGTGTCATTCAAATTGATAATAGGAGCAAACGAATTCGCGCGATTTGCGATCGCTGTGTCAAAGCAGCATTCCAATTCGTAAATAGTCGTTCCTTTTCATCAACGGTCATTCAAATTGAAACGTAGTTTACGCTGGCGCCTCTTCGGTCATTCGAATTCGTCTAAAGGCATGACGCGTTAATTTGTATGCACCATTCTCGAACTCGAGAGCCCATAAATGAACTCGAGAGCCCATAAATGAACTCCTGTGTCTATTCACAAACGCTTGCACTTATTCGGAATTTGAAAGACACCAACGATTACCCGGCAATGCGTGAATTTGAATGACCCTTAATGAATTCGATTGGAAAAAGTGTCAAATTGAGCGGGAAAACCTATAATGAATTATTATTTTGTCCGATTATATAAATTATCGGACAGAAAGGGGACTAGAAATTGACATTTTATACGGTACATAGCAAAATCAGTTATGATTATAGAAAACCGTCTACCTACAAATGAGAAGATTCTTTATAAAAAAAATTTCTTTATAAATGTATAGCAGGATGGTGCAGGTGGTTGTTATAATAGTTGCTTTTAAGGAAATTAGGATCTGATCCCCTCGCGCACTTTCGACGTAGTTTTTTTCTTTTCTTCTTCTTATGGGTAATGCATTAATTCCAATCCCCTTTACCATGTTTACGAATAAATATGTGATGCCCCCTCTACAAGCTTAGCGAAGAACAAACATATTTATTATGCGACTACTTAAAGGTCATCAAGCGTGGGTATGCTACACAGCGGGTCGCCATTTTGAACTAGACTAGTTTGCGCGCACCGCATGACACCTGAGCTAACGTGCATTACGCACCGTGCGCAACGCGTACGCAAGATGGCGCAGCGCATCTGATTTTACGAATCTGAACTACTTTAATGTCAAATGCATGATTTGGGCATGCTCAATGCGTTTATATTTCCAAACTATCATGCGCAACTGCCGGCAACCTCACGCGAAATCTGCTAAATAGAAAGTGTTCGTCTGCAGCGTCTTACCGGTTATTATTATGTATCAAATCTTCGCCCCGAGCCGCAACCAATCTTATAAAATCCAGGGGCTTCATCCTTGTCTTAAGCATTCTAGTTTCCTTATTCTCCCATTGGAGGAGCAACAACTTCATCCTCGCATCCAGTCTCACTGCTGGCTTTTAAATCTTACCATGGAGAATCTAGCAGCATCCACGACACCGCTGTACGAATCATACCAAAATGCAACCGTCGTCGATTCCTACAACTCGACGTCGGTGACCACGGTCGATACGCTGGACACGGTTTTCGATGACCTGAACGCTACCGATGACGCGACGATGGGTGGTGGGAACCTCGTCCCGCCCGCCGTAATGCTCCTGCTGCAGTACTTCAAGATCATGGTCGACGCCATCGGCCTGCTCGGCAACGCTGTGGTCATCATCATGATCGTGAGTTTCCGCGACCTCCACACGGCCCCCAACTTCCACTTCCTCAACATGGCTCTTGCTGACGCCTTACTCCTGCTCAACAACCTTGTCACGCGGGTCGGCTTCGCCTTCGATTTCAACATCTTTCTCGCGCTCAAGTGCTTGCCTTCATACCTTCACAAGGTGCGTGTTTGTCTGTTTATTCATTTATTATTTTCTTTCACGAAATAGAAATAAATTCGATTTCATTTGTATATGTTTTGTTTGTTAATTTCTTTAATTATTGTATCACGTTATAAACAAATATAGAACATTTATTCGATAATTTTGAACCAGCCGTTGATTGTTTTATTTGATGCTTTCTCTTTTCAAAAAATTACAAATGAGGTTTTTAAATAGTTGTTGATTATCTTCTCTATCTAATTACTATTTCAACAAAACATCACATGCAGGATATTTAAATTTTGTTTAAATGGTTGAAACCGATGAGTGTTTAGAGAGCGCCCTCTTGAGTTTTAACTTCTCTTTTTGAATAATAACAGGCTTTTTACTTAGTCATTTGTTATTTTGTATACCTGTCGAGCATGGTGGAGTTGTAATTATTAGTTTGTTTGTAATGGTGCCGGTTTTGGTTACTAAAATGCAGTTTGACCAAAACTGTACTCTCTTTACCAAAACTCAACTATGCCTTTAATTCCAATCATAATTATACAATTTAAAGGTGACGTACAGTGAGTAAATAATGTAACTAATTATTTTTACTTATCAGGCTTACTAAAAGACGGTAGAAAGGAAGATAAGTTTATCAAATGATTAGAGATATAAAATATTGTGTTGCTTATCTAACGCCCACGCCCCAGGCTGAGACCAGCGGTTTATTTTCGAAGGGTCCGTTAGCTCAACTGGCCCAACCCAGGGGTGGGGTTAGTTAACATACAGATCACCGTTAATTTTATATTATCAAAATATAAAATACAAACAAACAAATCCAGAAATAAAGTGCTTGGACACGATTTAAATTAAAATGTCACTTGGCAAATATTTATTTACGATAAAATGCATGTCGGGATTACAAATCCCATGCAATTAATTTCAACTAAAGCAAACTTATCTAATTAGCAAACTTTAAATCTAAATCAACCAGTTGCAATAAATGTTATTGCAAGACGGTAAGAATCAAAATAATACCTACTTAATAATTAGCTATCAAACACTTATACTAAGGTCTTAGGGGGAAGGGAAGGGATATGTTACGGGAAATGAAATTAGTATATGGTGGCCACTTAGCTTAATATATATTTCGATCGCGGACTTCAACGCGCTTGTAGTGTCGATGAGCTGGGATGGGGCGACGGCTCAAGGAGGTGTGCGACCACTCGGGGACGGGTACGACTTCGGGCTCGGCTCGATGTCGGGACGGGACTGGTTACGGGCTGGACTTACGCCGGAACGGCCTGGACCTCCTTGGCACAACTGTGGCAACCAGTTTGTTGCTGAAATGCGCTAGGGATGCCGTGAGCAATAATGGTTTGCTCTTCGGCAAAGACTCCTTGAATAGGCAGCTTTTAAATATAATTTCCCTTGGCGCAAAGTTCTCCTTGCAATTTAGCTCAAGTTGCTCCAACGAAATGTCCAAATTATAACTTGTAGATATTTGTAAATTAATAATTAGTCCGATGAGGATGGTAGGTGACGGGAAACAGGGGTGGGATGAGAGCTAACTGCTCTTGGTTACTGCTACCTTACTATGATATTCGTGTGACTCCTGGTAAATGTCCTATTACATTCCCTTTTATATGGGCCCTTAACTACATGGCCCTATGGAGGCTCATTCCTGTCCATCATAGGGGGTAGGGGTTCTTGTAACTTTGTGATTGAATACATTCTCTAATTTCCTAAAATAATGACTTCAACTTATTCCTATTGGTCAAAGGCATTTTGTTTGGGGTGTGGTTTAATATAATAGTCCCGCCTCTACAGGAAATACAAAAAGAATATCAAAATTATCTTGAAGAGTAAGCATATTTTCTCCATAGTAACAATGGTCATTCATCACACCAATATCTTATAATTAATACCCAGTAGCCAGAAAGTCTACCCCCAATTCTAAACAAAATTCTAGATTGACGTCCAACAAAGTTATTATATTCTTTATAAAAAATGACCAGACTAAGAGAAAACAGGTATCTTTCTTCGCCCGCTTGCCCATTATGTGGAGGCCAAAGAGTCTATTAATGTGATTTAGAATATTCTTCCTTCATAAAATGATCCCTAATGTATACAACACCGCAAGGTCCAGACCATTAAGTGTGTGTCCATGCACTGCTAGCACATGAAGAGGTCAAGTATGAAGGTTGTAGGACCACACTAAAAGTGGAGAAACTAAATGGATCGTGTGAAAAGGACAAAACTATAATCTACTACCAAAAGGTCTTAACTCTTACCCCTCTTTATTTCTAAAAGGGCCTAAATTCTATCTCGCTACATCTTCCCCTCTGCCACTGAATGGTGACCTCGCCATTCCCCAAAATAAAATATATTACATAACACAACACAAAATTAATTATAAGTACAACTGCCTTTCCTAAACAAATAGGGTTTTGCCAAATGACATCTTCACTACTACCAAAACCGAACTCAATTGATGCCTACTGCGCTCATATAAAATATATGAAGGCAATAGCATATGACACGATAAACTTAATGACCTAAGTAGTCTATGTACACAAATCATATCTTACCACATGTATAACAAATGGAGACTAAACTCCATCTTTGAAAATGACCGTCCAAACTGAATTATTAACTATGGTAACATAAATTCCAATATATGAAGTGGATTACTCCATAAAAGTATTCAACAGTGGATAATTCGTTGACCAATTGGTCATCTGTCCAAAATATTAATACAGAATAAACCGTTTCAAACTACCTCAACCACCTCATCATACAAGCTTTTGGAGGGAAAATCAAGCTAAGTTCAAAATTCACCTTATCAATGTCTAATCACTAACTAAAGTATATCATAAATCATCCAAACTTTAAAATAATCAAATGCATGCCTAAATGCAAATAATTACACAAAATAATATCACGTCGGTATACCCTCAGGTTCCCAAACAAAATTCAATCAAGCGATATTGTGTCAAAGTACAATATATCATAATATCATTCATGACTGTATCTAAATGCAAAGATACAAAATATATAGTAAGAACTACATCTATTTTACTATCTCTTCCCTACCAATCCACCTAATGTCTCAAATAAAATTAATCAAACTAAAACATCTCAACCTCTATAGATGAAATTAAAGTGATATTCTCTAACCTCAAACAAAACAATAATGGGTATGTTTTCCTCACAAAAACAGATATATAGAAGATGTGTCACTTCATGTGCACATTATAACAAGATAATAATATGGTGCAATTAATGCATGTATGGGACCCAATAATCCACAAACCATATCAAACAACTGAGGGTGGAGTATTCATCCACTCTTCAACAAAATACAAGTAATTAGCACTTGTAGCACTTGTATCAATAATAATAACTTAAACAACATCGCATCCTCTATTTAATTAAATGTCACTAACATATTCTTTTCCAATATGTGGGCATTTTCCAAACTTATTCATTTCATCAACCAAACAATACAACTACTACAACTAAACTAAATGTGCAATCTATCCAGTTTGCACAACAGATCTGCATAGAAACATACGCAAATGAAAATAAAATAACGAGCTGTCACCTTCAGGTTGACAAACTAAACAAACAAATGCATCAATAATAAAGTACCAAGGTGCCCGAACATTTCCAATTAGACACTTTAACAAACTTATATTTAATGAACTCCATCATTCTAACCGTATTCAACTTTGAGTGATAACCCAAGGACTATAACTTTGTATATCTTACATTCAAAGGAGTATATACTCAAAATAAAGAATGAGTGACTTTCCCATTCATACCAACATTCATATTGTCATTTCTTCCAAATTTCTGTGATCGCACATGTTCAACATTATTCTCTAGTCCAAAGACTGGTGCAACCACGTCACATGTCGCTGGCAGAATTGATAGCAGAAGCACCACTAACATCAACATCAGACTTGCAATGATCTCACTTGGTGAAAACAACAAAAACACAAATTTCACAAACAGTAGCAATACCAAAACATACATCATGGGCCATCCATATTTACTGTCGTTAATTGGCTGTACTATTTGACTCTGGTAGTATGCTAGCCTATCTGGTGGGCGCGGGCACCTTTGTGATCGTCTAGGGGGACAATCTTCCTCAAACATTGAGGCGGCCTCTTGCTCCTCATCAATTGGGTCGGGGCACGTACCAGGGGTAGGACCTTCTGTTAGGTCCCCTATACTGACTACATCATTGTTGTCATCACCACTATCCTCACTAACGGTACTAACATGATCACTATCTTCATCCAAAACTACGGGGCATGGCTCCTCTGGGGCCGGGTCCAAGGGTGTCAAAATTCTATCATTCTCCTCAACATCAATAGTCCCAATATCTACATCATTCTCGCTTGTACCTACAACAGGGACATCCCAAGCAACAACATCAACATCATTCTCGTCACATATGTCTGACTCTTGTTCTGCCACAACCACTGGGGCGGGAGGAGGGTTCCTTACATGTCTAGGGGGAGGGGGCCTGGGAGGGGGCGCAGTCTTAGCATTAGGAAGGAAGTTACAGGGGAGTAATAAGTTGCGATGAAGTACACGACTCTTACCACCTCCTGTTTCGGGTCGCACCTTAAACACAGGGATATCACTATTGGGGCGCTCAACGACAACATGTGGCACCTTGCCCCACTTGTCACCAAGCTTATTCTTTCCCCTTACTCCTACATTTTTAACCAAGACTCTATCTCCTACCTCAACCTTGTTTTCCTTCAACTTTCTATCATAGGCAATTTTATTTTTCTCATCCTTCTCGTCACCCCGACCTGATGCCAGATTATATGCATAATCAAGCCGATCTCGTAGATGCGTGACATACTCAGGTGCGTTGGCTGATGAGGTATCCTTAGCATGGAGTCCTAAGTACATATCTATGGGGAGGCGGGGATGTCTACCAAACATCAAATAGAAAGGGGAAAATCCAGTGACGTCATGTTTTGTACAATTGTATGCATGAATCAGGGGGGCAACATACAATTTCCAGTCACTCTTTTTCTCGTCAGAGAGGGTCCCAAGCATACTGAGGAGGGTGCGGTTCATTCGTTCGCAGGAACCGTTACCCTGGGGGTGATAGGGGGTCGTTCTAGATTTCTGGGTCCCTACCAAAGTACACAATTGTTTTATCACATCAGACTCAAAATTCCTACCTTGGTCGGAGTGCAATCTTTCCGGGAACCCATAATGCACTAGGAAGTGATCAAAAATGGCCTTTGCCGTAGTGGTTGCCGTCTGGTTTCTGGTTGGCACCGCTACGGAGTACCTAGTGAAGTGGTCAGTAATAACCAAAATATTCCCATACCCACCTTTAGATTCTTCCAGTGTCAAATAGTCCATACAGACTAATTCCAGGGGCCTACTTGTTTTTACACTAACTAAGGGGGCAGTATTTCTAGAATTCTGCACCCCTTTTCTGCGCACGCACCTACCGCATCTCCCAACGTAATTCTTCACATCTTTGGCCATGAAAGGCCAAAAGAATCTTTCCCGGATCAATTCTGTAGTCCGTTCAATACCTAAATGGCCAATATCATTGTGTAGGGAATTCAATGCTAATGTCCTATACATTAGAGGTAGGACAAGTTGTAGGGTGAGTTTTCCCTTGTCGACCCTCCTTCTATACAAGATTCCTTCTTCAATCACTAACTTATCCCACTCTCTCAACAACATCTTCACATCAACCGTTTCCTTTCTAACCAAACCTATTGGGGGTTGTACACCATGCTTAACATATCCTATTACTTTCTTAATGGCAGGGTCCTTACTCTGTTCTTCCTCCCAGGCGGGGGGTGATCCAGGGAAATTATGGGGCGGGTCACTAGAACTAGTGGGGGCATCAACTGTAGCACCCATCACCTCAACATACGGACTATCTTCCACATCAACATGTAGGGCATAATTAACTACCGCCTGAAATGCATCTACTGAAACAGGGGGTTCACACTCATCATTAGAATCAGGGGCGGATGGTGGTCGTCTAGATAGGGCATCGGCATCGATGTTCATCTTGCCAGAACGATAGGACAGGGTCAAATCATAATTAGCAAGGGCTGCCAGCCAGCGGTGACCTGTTGCATCTAGCTTGGCAGTGGTGAGGACATACGTTAGGGGATTATTGTCAGTGTGGACGTGGACCTTGTTACCATAGAGAAAGTCATGAAACTTCTCAGTAACAGCCCACTTCAACGCAAGAAATTCTAATTTATGGGCGGGGCAGTTTCTCTCAGTCTTATTAACGGACCTACTTGCAAACGCAAGAACTCGTTCTTTCCCTTCAGCATCAACTTGATAGAGTGCTGCTCCTAGGCCTTGTGTACTAGCATCAGTATGCAGAATGAAGGGTTTTGAGAAGTCTGCATACTGAAGAACTGGGGCGCTTACAAGTTTTTGCTTTATCTCATTGAACGCCTGGTTGCGCTGTTCAGTCCACACCCAGGGAGGGGGCATATCACTACGAGAATTCCTAACTGAACGTTTATGTTTTGACTTCCTAGGGTTACCTAACAACTCATGGAGGGGAGACGCTATCTTTGCTAAGTTTGGGACAAACTTGCGATAGTAGCTTGCCAAGCCTAAGAAGGTCCTAAGTTCTTTTGTATTTCTAGGGGTGGGCCAATTACGTATGCTGTCTGTTTTCTCTGGGTCTGTTTGAATACCATCCTCAGAGAGCACATGACCTAAGTACTTTACCCTAGTCTGTAGCAGTTTGCATTTGGACGCCTTAAGCTTGAATCCATGCTTTGCCAAGCGATCGATCACCATTTCGAGCCGCGCGACGTGTTCATCAACGGTACGGCTGAACACAATGATGTCGTCCAAATAAACGACGCAGCAAGTGTGGTTAAGTTCGCCTAGACACTTTTCCATGGCACGCTGGAAGGTACTTGGTGCATTGCATAAGCCAAAGGGCATGCGATTGCACTCCCACAATCCTAGCGGAGGGGGAAGTACAAAAGCAGTCTTTTGCTTGTCCTTTTCATCAATTTCGAGCTGCCAATAGCCGGATTTAAGGTCTAAAGAGCTAAACCACTTCGCACCCTGGAGCATTTGTAGCGTCTCATCTATTCTTGGCAAAGCATAGGAGTCGCGGACAGTGCGTTGGTTAAGCTTACGAAAGTCAATGCAAAATCGCAAAGATCCATCTTTCTTGCGAACAAGAACGACAGGGCTTGCATAAGGAGAGAATGATTCCCTAATTACGCCTGCTTCATGCATAGTCCTAATGTGTTCGCGCACTTCCTCATACATCGCAGGAGGGATCCGCCGGTATCTCTCCCGAAATGGCTGCGCGTCATTGAGGGGGATAGTATGTGTGATGATGTCACTCCGCCCTATATCATGATCGGATGTGCTGAATGCATGGGAGTATTTGCTCAACACCTTTTCAACTTTATCTACATCATAGGGGGAGGCAGGGGAGTCCAAAAAATCTAGCCCTTCAATAACACCATCACGACCTTTCCTGGTCTCAATGTTCGCCGCGCTTTGTTGATTTGTCTGAATAGGCGCTTGCACTTCGCATACATACAAATCGCCTAGATGCTGGCGTCTATATAGCCAAATGGGATCGCCAGTATGATTCTCAATCAGAATGGGTACACGCCTAGATTGTTGCCGCTCGCGATCAACAGATATGACACCCTGATTTACCACAAGGCCAGTGGGGAGATCATGCGCACAAGGCTCTAGCATTGCCGAATATGCATATCCTACGCAAGGGAGCGATACTTCACCCTGCACAACTATTGCCTGTTTTGCAGGAATCCTAACAGCCCTTTTAACTGCGATCCTAACAGCGCCTAATTTACCTTCTAAGGTCGTCGGTATCGGCCTTTGCATACACGCATACACTGCTTTCCATGTGGGATGTAAGCCCCTATGTGCAACAAAATCTTGACCAAAATCAGTCTGCCCTATGTCTATACATGCTTGAATCACGTTGGTACCCACACACATTGGAACTTTCCTATTGTAGGGGGTATCGTGAACAATCAACACTGGGGCAACTACTTCATGGGAGGAGGGGAGGGAACCAGGGAGACGAATGGAAACTTCTACGTATCCTAGATAGGGGACAGGTAATCCATTTGCACCTTCAATCTTAATAAGGTTATCAAGTGAGTGGAGGGGGGTCTTTCTTAAATTACTATCATAAAAGGATTTACACAGTGTCGTTACCTGGGATCCAGTGTCGATCAGGCATTTGGATCTGTAACCATTTATGATGGATACCGCTTCATTTGCTTGACCGACAATCTTTTTCATCATCGAGGGGGGAGGGGGGACATGGCTAGAGTACACAGGTGTTTGGTCTACCGCCTGTCCCACGGCAGAGACCCGTTCTCGTTTAAATGTGCATCGTGGGACATGAGGGGTGGAGGTTGGGACATGAGGGGAGGAGGATGAGGCATGGGCGCCTGAGGGTGGGGCATTGTATCATTAGAATGAGACATGGGGGCATGAGGGGGCATCATTCCCATCATGTGGGAATTAGCGGGATGGGGAGGGTGGTTATAGCTACGGGGTGGGGGTTGCTGAAAGTTACACTCTCGAGCAAAATGGCCTACACGCCCACAAGTATAGCAAGGTCCCCTGGGGGCCCGGGGAAAAGTGGACCGGGGAGGGGGTCTCTCACGTCCTACTTCCATATCTCTCAATTTCTCTCGTATCTCTTTTAACTCTTTCTCGAGGTCAGAGCGGGATGCCTGGACTTGCGCGGCATGCGAATTGATTTTGTGGCGGGGTCGCTGGTTTTCTTGAGCGTGAAAGTTCCGAAAATCTTCGCTTTCTTGCTCTACCAGTCTAGCTACCCGCACGAGTTCGTCAAATGAGGCAATCGTCTCGTATTTATGCCGTATGGCTTGTTTCAGACTGACATTAGACAAACCCTTCCAAAATATCACGCGCAAGGTTTCATCCTTGGCTGGCCTCGAGATGCCGCTCCTTTGCTCAGCCCTATCAATTAGCAGCTGGAGGCGCGCGCTGAAGGCCGAGATGCTTTCTTCAGGATTCTGTTTGGAAGAGTAGAGCTGCTGCAAGAGTGCAGCCCCACTTTCTACAGTTCCGTAGAAACCTTCCAATTTGGTCAAGATATCTCGGACTGAAGCGCCCACCTCCAGATGCAAAATCAACTGGGCTGCCTCGCCACGCAGAGACCGCCGCACTAGCCTAGCAAGCGTATCTCCCTTACACCCATTCTCACTCTCCAGACATTCTACCTCATTTTTCCAAATCTCAAATGGGACTTCCCCACCCTTGGATTTGTTGTCTCCCGAAAATATAGACAACCTAACAGGGTTTTGAATGACTGTGTGTGTCATCTTTGTCTGGGTACTATCACTCTCACTCTCTGACACTCCACTCTTAAGAAAAAGATGGGCCCTAGGAACTTCACCTACCGCAATTTTGTTGCCCTCAAGTTCAGTCCCATTCAGTTGGGCTATCGCTAGCTGTGCCTCTGCAAGGGATGCAAATGCGCAGTGTGCATTACCTGTTAATTCACCCGTCAACGAATCTTTGCCAAACTGAATGTGAGAAACTGTACCTGCTCCCTCCAAAAAATCCTTTAAAGTTTTCTTGCTTGTGTTTAAATTCAACTTACTAACTAAAACAACGCAATCGCCTTTCAAAGCAGCCATAGTGAAAGATGCAAAATACTAAGCAACAAGTACAGTATACAAAATATGCGCAACAATGAATAACAACAATGTATGCTAAATAATGTAATACGCACGTACAAACAATCACCCACTACAAAATTTCACTCTCTCACACAATGCAAATATGAAGGTATGATTCAACTAAGCGATAACTTCTGCCATCAAATCATTCAGCTACAAATCAAAATACTTATTTCCACAAAAAAAAAGGGATATTCCTTTAAACAATCAAACTAAAATTTAATTCCCCATTCAATAAAATATCACTCAAATCTCAACGATAAGGTTAGCTTAATGAAACTTCACAAATAAAAAAAATTGCAAATAATTATGTGGGGTTAACGGACTATCAACAAAACTATAACACTACATGTACAAGCACTTTTCACTGACAGGGAATAATTTGCATCAAACCTGCTTTTCTTTTATTAATTTTGGGCGCGTTACAGCTTTTTGACTAATTAAAACTAAAATCCTACCATAAAATGTATCGTGCTGATAACGCTTAGAATGTCATGAGTTCCGTCTAACGCCCACGCCCCAGGCTGAGACCAGCGGTTTATTTTCGAAGGGTCCGTTAGCTCAACTGGCCCAACCCAGGGGTGGGGTTAGTTAACATACAGATCACCGTTAATTTTATATTATCAAAATATAAAATACAAACAAACAAATCCAGAAATAAAGTGCTTGGACACGATTTAAATTAAAATGTCACTTGGCAAATATTTATTTACGATAAAATGCATGTCGGGATTACAAATCCCATGCAATTAATTTCAACTAAAGCAAACTTATCTAATTAGCAAACTTTAAATCTAAATCAACCAGTTGCAATAAATGTTATTGCAAGACGGTAAGAATCAAAATAATACCTACTTAATAATTAGCTATCAAACACTTATACTAAGGTCTTAGGGGGAAGGGAAGGGATATGTTACGGGAAATGAAATTAGTATATGGTGGCCACTTAGCTTAATATATATTTCGATCGCGGACTTCAACGCGCTTGTAGTGTCGATGAGCTGGGATGGGGCGACGGCTCAAGGAGGTGTGCGACCACTCGGGGACGGGTACGACTTCGGGCTCGGCTCGATGTCGGGACGGGACTGGTTACGGGCTGGACTTACGCCGGAACGGCCTGGACCTCCTTGGCACAACTGTGGCAACCAGTTTGTTGCTGAAATGCGCTAGGGATGCCGTGAGCAATAATGGTTTGCTCTTCGGCAAAGACTCCTTGAATAGGCAGCTTTTAAATATAATTTCCCTTGGCGCAAAGTTCTCCTTGCAATTTAGCTCAAGTTGCTCCAACGAAATGTCCAAATTATAACTTGTAGATATTTGTAAATTAATAATTAGTCCGATGAGGATGGTAGGTGACGGGAAACAGGGGTGGGATGAGAGCTAACTGCTCTTGGTTACTGCTACCTTACTATGATATTCGTGTGACTCCTGGTAAATGTCCTATTACATTCCCTTTTATATGGGCCCTTAACTACATGGCCCTATGGAGGCTCATTCCTGTCCATCATAGGGGGGTAGGGGTTCTTGTAACTTTGTGATTGAATACATTCTCTAATTTCCTAAAATAATGACTTCAACTTATTCCTATTGGTCAAAGGCATTTTGTTTGGGGTGTGGTTTAATATAATAGTCCCGCCTCTACAGGAAATACAAAAAGAATATCAAAATTATCTTGAAGAGTAAGCATATTTTCTCCATAGTAACAATGGTCATTCATCACACCAATATCTTATAATTAATACCCAGTAGCCAGAAAGTCTACCCCCAATTCTAAACAAAATTCTAGATTGACGTCCAACAAAGTTATTATATTCTTTATAAAAAATGACCAGACTAAGAGAAAACAGGTATCTTTCTTCGCCCGCTTGCCCATTATGTGGAGGCCAAAGAGTCTATTAATGTGATTTAGAATATTCTTCCTTCATAAAATGATCCCTAATGTATACAACACCGCAAGGTCCAGACCATTAAGTGTGTGTCCATGCACTGCTAGCACATGAAGAGGTCAAGTATGAAGGTTGTAGGACCACACTAAAAGTGGAGAAACTAAATGGATCGTGTGAAAAGGACAAAACTATAATCTACTACCAAAAGGTCTTAACTCTTACCCCTCTTTATTTCTAAAAGGGCCTAAATTCTATCTCGCTACACTTAGAACATTGAACTGTCAACCCTTTGTAAGCCCAAATTATACGAGTTGCGAGATTAATGAAAGAACATACCATTTGAGAGCTAGTCTTAGAGGTTTAGGGCTTAAAAATATATTCTAGCGGAAGTATACTGATTCTTTAGAGCCCGAAGTAATAAACATTTGCTGCGACCATTTAATTAGTTTAGCATCTGCATACGCTTTATTGTATTTCGTGCTTGTACTTGATGCTTACAAACCCAATATTACTTTAATTTTCAATCAAAGTATTCAATCAGATTTGTGATAAAACAGGTTGATTTTTCTTTTATCTTGGTCAAAGGATAAAAAACCAATAATCCATGATGCAAAAATTCAGAATAGAAAGGAATCAACCTGAGAGATAGACTACAAAACAATTTGTTGTTCTTGCATTATTTGAATAATGATGTTATCACTGTTAAAGGGGTAGTACAGTTCTGGTAAGGCTGAGCTTTAATAACCAAAACCTGCATAATAACATTACAAACTAATAGTTATAACTCCACCGTGCTCGAACGGTATAGAAAATTACAAATGACTAAGTAAAAAGCCTGTTATCATTCGAAAAGAGCTATTTGAAAACCTCTTTTGAAAGTTTTTGAAAAGTGTAAGCTTTTTAAAATTTTTTAATCATCGAATAAATCTGGACCCCATATTTATTCCGATCGGATATATTTATTGATATTTCTGCCGTTTCTGAACCGATTTGATCAAATACAAATTATTCTGTCATTAAAATTGTATGCTCTTCAAATTTTACACTCTGTTTTTCATATCTCACAAACAATTATTTCGTGCAGCGCCCTCTATACAAAAACTGAACTACCCCTTTAAGGTTGAAAATCATGTTACCAACGTGATTTCTCATGGCATCCTTATGGTTTATGGCATGATTCCCGGTGGTATCACTTCATATTAAAAGGCGTAACACATGGTCGTTAAAGAGGTTGAAAATGATCCCCTGTTTCGAGGCGTTTCAAGAATATTTTCATGAAATGACACCCCTTTTTAACGCAGAAACAGGTACAAAATGGTCTAAGACCCCATTTTTGAATTTCAAGTACACACTTACAAAAACACCCCCCTTTTCACGATCTCAAGTACAAAAACAAAAAAAACTTTTTTGACTCAATTATATACACAAACATTTCGAGAACATCGTCGTGTGACCCTTCGAGAAAATATACCCTAAATTTCAAATTTCGCGAACATTGTCTTGGAAATGTACCCTATTTATAATTTCTGCGAAAATAAATGTTCGCGAACGCATGCTAAAAAAGTCCCCTTTTAAAGGGTACCACCACCCACAAATAATATTCTTATATATAAAAGGTAACATTTTTAGTAGTACATTCCATCAAAGAAGTTCAGACAATTATGTTTCCAGAAAATTATATACTTGGAAAACACATCACTAAACTACAATGTGTTTATGGGTCTGCATACGAAGACTACTTTTTGTCTAGGACGAACGTATCGTCCGTGATTCTATTGTCTCTAAACGTACGCGTGAGTAATATAGAATTGGCGCACTCGTGGAAGTTTGGCGCGTACGGAACCATGAGGCCATAATGGTTCCGTAAATGGTGGTAATTAATTGCATAGTTTATGAATAACACAAGCCTTTGCAAAGTGTTGAGAATCTATTTGATATCACACAACGGTACTAAAACATATAATCATGTGTTGTTATTTGCCTGGTGGTCCCCTTTAACGCGAAATTCTTAACGATCATGCGTACACATCATCAATGTGTAGTGACACCACCGGGGAATGATTCGGCTGAACGTGTGTTGTGCTGGGAGTGATTGTTTGATTGTGGAGAGGTACCATAAATGAAGCAACAAGGGGAGTCTTAACATTCTGGAGCGATATAAGAATATTTATTATCTCCAAACTTTGGAGAATCAAAGTTGTCATATTGTGTCGTATTTAGTATACAGCTTCCACATATCACCTAATTATAACACAAGATGTAGAGAGCCCCAAAACAAGAGATTAAGCTCGATGATGGTCAAACTCCAAGTCCTCTCTATGAGGGGTGAACATACAATTATATTTAAAGTCCATTATTAAGGGTGGTCTAAAATATACTTGGGAGCTGTTTGGGGAAAGGAGCTAAGTTCTTTCTAATCAAACAAGGGGGCTCTAATTTGGAGGAAGACATGAAGTCTTGTTTTAGAGACATAAAACATTAGGTGTTAAATCAATCGAATACAATATCGTAAATCCTGATCTTATAACCACGTGACCTGCAAAGTAATATTTACCAGCTACTACTTGAAGGCCAAACAGTTCAATCTAATTCAGAATAAATCAGCTTGCTGCTTATAAACGAAACTACAAAACAAAAAGTGAAGGCAAGTTCCTGTATCGCTGGTACGGTCTTCAAGAATATTATTTCGATTGTTACATAAAACAGCCCAAGGGATATTTTACATAATTGTCTCGCCATTTTGAATCATAAATTAAGATACTAGAGCTTTTTACTAAATTAAATTAAATTATGTAATGTGGTGATGGTAACAATATTTGTTCCTTAAATTACATGCCTCAATCGCAATCCATGATTCAATCGCATCCATATTTACAGAATAGTTCACTGGGCTTTCAGATAATGTAAGACTACGGCATATTTTTAGGTAAAAAATGGTGAAATTCGCGTTCATTTTATTATTTTTCTTTCTCTTTTCTCTTTCATTAGGGACCATTAAAGAGGGAATCGTCACGAGAAGCATAACTCGAAATAAAATGTGTAAAAACTACAAATAAGGTTATCACGAATTCGAATCTTCTATAATTGTATTGTAGAGCAGGGCAAAATAGTTATGAAAGAATTGGACTCACTTCCATACTCAAATGGGGATGGGGGGGGGGGGGGGGGGGGGGGCTTGCCCCAAATAACTTTAAAAGACAATAAAGCACTAAAGGGTACTAATTCTGGAAATAATATAAAATAAAGAGCGTTACACACCCCCCCCCCCCCCCCCCCCCCCCTCCGATCGTTAACGTGCGCCCCTAGCCAATCGGACCACACTAAGCTACTGCATAGAATCATTTTACAAACAGCACCTTCGCACTTAATCGTATAAAAGCAATATGATTTAATCTTTAAAGAAACCGTATTTATGAGAATTACAAAAAAAAACACAAAGGTCTGTCTGGACAATCACATTAAAAATCAATGTTTTATTAATAAGGATTAGTCAGATTACAGCATGTTTTCAGCAACTTTGTTTAAGCATTAACAGCATTGGTAATCCTCCGGATTATTTAGGTATACCAATAAAAATGATTCCAGCGCTACATCACCAGCAGCCACGCCTGTAGACATCGTTTGTTTCATTTTATTTAAAGGAAAGCTAAGCGCTGGCAATTTTTTCACTGTTAGTGATGGCCCCTTTGCAGAAAAAAGAAACGATCGATTGTAAGTACCAATCAGATTTGCGCATTTAGTCACATGTTCTGACTTTCAATTAATTGCAACTTTTCAATCGATTGCATTTTTGTTTTGCAACTGGGGCGTAGGCGCATATATTCACTAATCATTTGAATAATTGATGTCTTATGACCACTTTAATCTGTTTTACTGCCATTTGGAGGCTGCGATTCAATTTCAAAGTACAAACTGCAACAGACCAATGTTTAATAAAGGGTTACAAAACCGTTGCTGTTGCCTCCGCTGCTATGTCAGTGGTTACGTAATTTCGCTGTTAAATTGACAATGATCGAACAAGACATAGTGATATAATTATACGTATTGATGTAATCTTCTTATTTTCAATCCAATGATGTCGTTTCACAGGTCGGTGGTAGGACACACCTCTCCCTTGGTCCTCGCGGTCTTTTCAGTTGACCGTTATTGGTTGATAGTGCGCAAACAAGTGATATTTACATAATGACGTCATCTTCTTTATTTATCCCATGATGTCATTTTCACAGGTGTTAGTGCAGACGTCCGCCCTGACCCTCGTGGCCTTATCGGTTGACCGCTATCGACTGATAGTTCGTCCTCTTCAAAACCTGACGGAGAAGTCCACTCTTTGGGTCACTCTCTCGCTCATCTCGGTTTGGATCGGTGAGTTAAAAACTCTTCGATAATTATGACGTGTCACATACCAGTCTACTACTTGTGAACATGCAATCAAAAGTCCTAAATACTAACAAATGTCTTTTTATAGACGGGGAGGCGCCAT
Organism: Echinarachnius parma; assembly: GCA_037951105.1. Lineage (NCBI taxonomy): Eukaryota > Metazoa > Echinodermata > Echinoidea > Clypeasteroida > Echinarachniidae > Echinarachnius > Echinarachnius parma. The sequence goes on from JBAMJV010011223.1 coordinate 66,842, forward strand.
TGTGCGCATGCACGCTGTGCGCTCTCTTGCACATTTGCTACAGAGTAATGTTGTGTGAGTACCGCGATCACGCACGACTCCGCCTGGTTCTGACAACATGGCGCCGCCCTTTAAGCGCATTCTCTGATTTAGGCAACCCAGTAACTTTAACTTTAACTTGATTAAAATGCGGGTGATACAAACTTGCCCTTCAAGTACAGTAACATTGAGATATGTTTGAACAATTGAGAATTGATAGTCTAAATTCCTGTCAACGATTAAAATTCATGCAAACACGAAAGCAGCTTTTGTATGTCTAATATAATCATACCCACTTGAGTTAGGATTTCTACATTTGTAATATGTAAAAACGAACTTACATATATCCACCCTGGCACGTCCAAACACCTCTATTTGATCTAGAAGGCTAATGTTATAGTTACATAGTCAATAATCACAGACAAAACATTTTTGTAAAAAATTAAAACTTTGAAGTCTTGAGAGTAAATTAGTTTTTATTAGCGGACGGGAAACGAAGAAATGACTGTTGCATGACGCCATCGCATCTTAATCGCAAATGAATCAAAGACACATTTTAATAAAAGTGTAGGCCTAAAGATATACCAATATGATTATTACGCTGTAGGCTAATGCTACGGTCACAAATGCTCCGATTTGGGCTACGGCGCCCGTACGATGCCACTTTTTGGTGAAATCTTGCGGGAATCTTGCGGCGCCCGCACGGGTGCCGTGGCTATCGTACGGTCGCCGTTGCATTTTTCATCGCCGTACGATGTCAAAAATTTGTTTAACGCGGAGTAAAAAAAAAAAAAATGCATCGTACGATGTTTTACTTGCCGTAAGCCCGTAGACACAACGTAGAGAGCATCGCACGGGCACCGCAAGTTCATCGCACGGGCACCGCAAGGGCATCGCACGGGCACCAGCACGGACATCGCAGCTTTTTTTTTTCGAATATCGTACGATTTTGAGACTGAATATTTGGCCACTCAAATCGTACGGGTACCGTAAGAGCACCGTAAGGCACCCGTACGGGCACTAAGTTGTGTTCACGGGAGACGTGCGATTTATGTTTTATTTTAAGACAAAGGTCATCGTATGTGCCCCGGAGAACATGTGACTGCTACTATAAAATACCACAGACATCGTACGATATCACAATTTCCCAAAATCGTAGAAAATCCGCCGTAGGGAGAAAACTCGTACGGCGCCCGGATCATTTGTGACCTAGGCATTATTCATAATTTTATCTCCACCTACCCCACTGATAGCGTATCTCCCCAAATTCTCACAAGAATCTTTATTATCATACTATGTTTTACTGTTACAGTGTCGTTCGTTCTGCAAATTCCGGTCCCGGTCTTCATCAAATACAACGGCTCGCATTGCAAGGTCAAAGTCCCCTGGCTTTACGGCGACCTGGCGTTCAAAATCTACAGCAACTTGCTTCTCTTCATTATACCGATGACTGTCGTTGTCTTCTGCAATGTCAACATCCTGAGGAAACTGCAGCGCGGGAAACCAGGAGTCCAGATTACCCGAGGTCCAGGCAATGATCATCTGCAGTTCCCAGACGGAATGGTGATGACCGCCACCAACTCATCAGCGAGTGGAACAACGCGCGCCACGCCCTCTACGTCAGACCCGACGCCCGGACGCAGGAACAGAACGAAATCGTTCCGATCGCGCAGCATTCGGCTTGTGGTCACCGTGGTCCTAGTCTACATCCTGTTCTACCTGCCGTTCTACCTGTTCTACACGGTCCATATGATCCCCGGGGCCATTCCCAATGAAGACTACCACGAGGTACACGTCTATTTCGCCGTACTTCTCTTGTGCAACAGCGCCCTCAATCCCTTCATCTACGTCCTGGTGGGGAACAACTTCAGGCGTCATCTTCGTCACATGTTCTGCTGCCTAGGCTGTCGGTGTGGATGTAGGGTGAGATGTCGCGGTGCGGAGGAGGCTCAGCCGCCCACGAGACCGGATACGTATTCGACAGAGCAGTAACCTTGGTGAAACTGTCACGAATCATCATTACAATATGGGACATTAACCTACTTCAGGCCTGTAGCCAGGAAGGGGGGGGGGGGGGGTGCGATGAGTGCGATTGGGGAGGGGGGGGGGGGGCGCGCACAGCAAACAAACACAAAATCAGAAAGGTTTTTATCGGTCTCGGCCATCTAACCCAGTGGTCTTGGGCAACGATCGGTCTTTTTGACGACCCCCTCCCCGCTGACACTACTAAACCAGTGGTCTCGGTCTCGGCCTCGATTGGTCTCCGTCCCGTTTTTGTAAATTACGCACCCCCCGTTGATAAATCCTGGCTACGGGCTTGCTACCTTGATAATGATGATCAAGAAGAAAATGGATAGAAGAAGAAGGAGAAGAAAACATGTCTAACAGAACAATTACGTCACCGAGGTCTGTCATAATTTGTGTTCGTGTCTGTTACGTATTACGTACTAAGCTAATTCCATAAATATAGATCATCTGCAACTCACCAATTTTACGAAGTTTTATTACTAGATAATTTATTATAATTATGGGTCAAATGAATCAGTGCCGCACCTGCCAACGCGTTGGACAATGAAGAAAGCATGTAGAAATCATAACGGTACCAGGCCCGTAGCCAGGGGGTGTGTTGGATGCTTACACACACCTCCCCCCTCCCCCCCCCCCCCCAAAAAGGTCAATTTTTCATTGGTCTCGGGCTCGGCAATGATAGTTCTTGGTCAAGACCCCCCCCCCCCCCCGGCCCCCGGCCCTCTCGCTCACACCTAAACGAGTGGTCTCGACCACCATCGGTCTCGGGCCACTTTTGTAAAGTTCGTAATTTTCATGAAAAATCCTAGCTACGGTTCTGGGTACCAAATCAATTTTCTATTCGTTTCTTCTATTTATATCCGAATCGAACGTTTTGTTGAAAAAAAAGACATCGCTTTTTGAAAGGCCTTTCTACAGCCAGGAGCGGAGGGGCATTATTGCCCCCCTTGGGATTGTCATATGTTTTGTACATAAATCATGAGAATTGGCAAATTTCTGGCTGACATACAAAGACACAGGGTCACGTGACTTTGTAACGGTAGGTCCGATTTTCACAAATTTGTCTGGCACAATTGTTTTGGCACTTCATTATAAACAAAAGCGAAAAGCTTAAAGGGATAGTTGAGTTTTGGTAGAGAGGGCGCTACACAAATTTTTGTTGTTGTGAGATAATGAAAAACTGAGTGTCAAATTTGAAAGAGCATACAATTTTAATGGCAGAATACACTTTATTTGATCAAAATCGGTTCAGAAATGGCTGAAATATCCATATCCATAAACATAACCATTTGTAATAAATGTGGGGCCCCACAAGTATTCGATAATTTTGAACCAGCCGTTAAAATTCGTTTTAAAATGCTTCCTCTTTTCAAATATTTTCAAAAGAGGTTTTAGATAGTTGTTGATTATTTCTATATCTAATCACTATTTCAACAAAACATCACATGCACAATATTTTATTTAAAATGGTATAAACAAATGTGCTTTTTGAAAGCGCCCTCTTTAGTTTAAACAGCTCTTTTTGAATGATAACAAGCCTTTTACTTAGTCGTTTGTAATTTTTGTATTCATTTTGAGCATGGTGGAGTTATATCTATTACTTTGTAATGTGAGGGTGCAGGTTTTGGTTAATAAAATTCATTTTGACTAAAACTATACTCTCTCTACCAGAACTCAAATATCCCTTTAATTGCGGAGGGCGTCAAATGGAAAATCGTGTTTAATTTTGCGACTTACACATGCCTATGCATGGGAATTGAAATATAGAATGTTCAATATTGATAGCCTGATTTGTTTTTGGATTTACAGCTATAGCTACTTAACTTTAATATTGCACTAATGTTTGTGAACTCAGTTTCATGGAACGTTGATTCAGTACCTGTGCTGATTGTACGTGTAGTACATTAGAGTCTGATATTCGAGGCTATAGAATGTATCGATGATCTCGATGTACGTATCTCAGTGTATTGAGTGTGCACTGTAAGCATTGCATTGCACAACACAAGGGTTCTTGATCTTGGCCACTGCGTGGACCGCACCGACGTGTAGATTCTAAATAAAGACTTACACCTGAAATGACTTTGTACTCGACCATTATTTAGTAGCATACCTCTAACATTATAGTACCGTTTGGAATTAGGCTTGTCAATGGAAATATAAGTAACACTATATCACATCATAATACGTCATAAAGATCAATTCCCTATATACTCGCGGTAAAGTAGCGGTGACGTTGGACCATTAATACTTACTGATACACGATTTGTGAATTAAAATCTGCCTACGAGGCCATAACGACAAATCAAATCATAGTTTATTCTTAAAGGGATCCATAGATGTAATTGTAAGATGCTTCTAAATGTGTGTGAAAGTTTTATCGAATCAAACATATATTATAGAGAAACTGACCAGAAATATATAATATAAATTACAAAGAGCTGCATTATTTCCTCGCATATGTTGCCTCGCAGATATCCTCAAGTTGATTTCTTATCATCTGTGTCAGGTTTATTGCCTTTGACCACACGAGCATCTAAAACTAAGGGGTTTCAGGGACGAGCACTCGCGCAAGGATTTTTCTAGAGCTCAGTCTAGAGCACTGGTCTAGCAATCCGGAGGTCTCGGGTTCGAATCCCAAAGAAATCCCATTTCCTTTGCTCTTTTACATTTATATTATATATATCTGGTCAGTTTCATTTAATAAAAACAAAAACAAAAGCTGCATCACTTCGGTGATCCCTCGCATATATCCCCAAGTTGATTTCCTATCCTGCGTGTTCATGTCTGGTTTATAATTGCTTCTGACCACATGAGCAATGGAAACTAAGGGGGTTTCAGGAACGAGCTCTGCACTGGGGTTCCTCTGGAGCGCACACGGTAGAGCGCCGGTCTAGCAATCCGGAGGTCTCGGGTTCGAATCCCGGAACGCGTTTCAATCTAATCATAAATAAGTCCATGATTAGGGAGACATTTGAAAAATAAAATCTCATTTCATTATGATGTACTGGTACCCTTACCCAAACAAAAAGGTGCAATAGAAATATGAAACATTCTAGTGATTTTGGTTGAATTTGACAAAGCGAATGGATTACTTTAATCTATAAACCCACACACACATGAGCTGACATGCGTGGGACTAGCACTCTTGTGACAGAATACAACAACAAAACTTGGAATTTCTCTGAAGAACCAGACTTCCAAAGACCAGAGGGGAAATATAATGTTATGATATCAAAAGTTCATTGTACTTTCAATTGGGCAAGCTTAGAACCTCGACATAAGTGTGGCATCTTTCCGATATAAAACAATATATAGGTTTTCCCGCTCAATTTCGCGATTGTGTCATTCAAATTGATAATAGGAGCAAACGAATTCACCCGATTTGCGATCGCAGTGTCAAAGCAGCATTCGAATTCGTAAATAGTCGTTCAAAATCACGTCGGAGCAAGTGAATTTGCACAAAGAGCATACCTTTTCATCAATGGTCATTCAAATTGGCACATAGTTTACGCTGGCGCCTCTTCGGTCATTCGAATTCGCGAAAGGGTATGACGCATTAATTTGTATGCACCAAGTTGACAATTGGCTGCACATTCGCGAATTCGTGTGCCCATAAATGAACTCTTGTGTCTATTCACGAAAGCTTATGCGTGCATGCATTCGCTTGCACTTATTCGGAATTTGAAAGACCGATAACAACGATTACGCGGTAATGCGTGAATTTGAATGACCCTTAATGAATTTGATTGAAAACAGTGTAAAATTGAGCGGGAAAACCTATATATTATATATATATATAATAAACCATCCCTTATTCAAATGAATAGTATATAGTTCTTCCAGAGAATGTTATTTTCAGATATTTAACATGATTCTTCAAGTTGTCGTATTTTAGACACTACAGTAAATAGTTTAATTCAAGAACGTGTTCATTTCAGATACTAAAAATATAGTTTCTAGTCTTGTTTTAAAGTTCATGAAAATAATGAAAAATTTACGAATTGATAACTTTTTAAAATGGCAAACGGACGATTTTTCTATAAGCATATATGTGCGAAAATGAAAACAAAGACAACAACCTATCGTAACATACAAATATAATTGGACAGTAAGGAGACTGGAAATGGATACTTCACAAATTGCAAAATCAGTCTTTAAGGGATCTATAGTAGGCTACCGTTGTTGTCATATGCAAAAAGTGATGAATGGTTGACAAAATGTGTTTGTTTGTGATCTAATATGTCCACTATAATAAGTAATGTGTGAAAACTTCACGTTAAAGGTACCCTGACATGCAAATGCATGTTGACGTCTAATTATTTGTATGAGTGTACACAACAAACATCTGTAAACTATTGGACATAGATAGGCTATGTTTTGTATATTTTAAAACATTTTAGCAATGATTTTCTTCATTTTGCTATGCCCCACCTCTAAAAAAACCGAAACATATTAAATGCTTATATTGGTAATACAAATACAACAAGGTATGAGAGAACCACTATAGTTTTAAGTCAATTTCGCGGATTTCGACAATGTTACTAAATCCCTTTAATTATAGAAAACTTTCGACCTAATAAATATTCTTTATAATGTAGCAGGAAGGTACAGGTGTTTGTTATTGTGATTGTTTTTAATGAAATTATGATCTACCCTCGCGCACTTTCGACATAGTTGTTTTTCTTCTTCTTATGGGTCATGCATTCATTCCGTATCCCTTTACGAATAAATATTGTAACGCCCCCTCTACAGACTTAGCGAACAACATATTTATCATGTGCGACTAAATGTCAACATTATGGCATGCGCAGTGCGTTTCTAGTTCCAAACTACAATGCGCATCTAACGGGAACCGCCGCATGTAAAATCTGCTAAATTTATATAAGTTTTTCGCGTGGGCGTCTTCAACGGTAACTGTAATTCAAACCCTCGCCCCGAGCCACGCCCAATCCAATACAATCCAGTGGCTTCATCATTGCCTCTAGCATTCTAGTCTCCTTATTCTCCCATTTGACGATCAACAACTCCATCCACGCATCCAGTCTCCCTGCTGACTTATAAACCTTACCATGGAGAATCTAGCAGCATCCACGACACCGCTGTACGAATCATACCAAAATGCAACCGTCGTCGATTTCTACAACTCGACATCAGTGACCACGGTTGATACTTTGGACATGGTCTTCGATGACCTGAACGCGACCGATGTCGCGGTGATCGGAGGCGGTCACCAGGGCAACATCATCCCGCCCGCCGTGCTGATGTTACTACGCTACTTCAAGATCATGGTCGACGCCGTCGGCCTGCTCGGCAATGCCGTGGTCATTATCATGATCGTGAGTTTCCGCGACCTCCGCACGGCCCCCAACTTCCACTTTCTCAACATGGCTCTCGCCGACGCTTTCCTCCTGCTCAACAACCTGGCCATGCAGATCAGCTTCCTCGTCGATTTCGACATCTTCCTAGCCCTCAAATGCCTGCCCTCATACTTTCACAAGGTCAGTGTGATATTCTAATAAAGTATTGTATAAAGGGATGAGCATTTTTGTTTACTCTATTTTTACTCATTATTCACACTTTATAATATTGTGTATCACCGTACATTTACAACACGACGGCACAAACCACTATACGCCCAATGAATCTTATATTGTGCACCCATTCATGATAATTCAAAACATCAGATTCCCTTTTCCACTGACGAAAATTGCGTTATTTTGGGGCTTAGTGCAATCAAACTTATAGGCCCGAATTCTCATAAAAGGTTAAAATTCAACGCAGGCTAAATATAACCCGTGGGATTTTAGCACAGTGCTATATTTAAATCACTTCTTGGTATTCTCAAGCAGCGGGTTAAACAAACACGTGGGCTAAATTTAAACCATTGGTCAACCCAGCGGCTAATTCGGGCAAGGGTAAGCATGGAAAATAGAGACTCCCAACTAGCTATATTACCAATGTCGCTTTCACATCTTCCCGTAAAGCCTCATCGTATGAGCCACGTACGTAATGCCGTACTTGTTCCAGAACTGCAATGAAACGTAGCCATTTCGTCGCAATTACGGCACGTACGTGATAATACGTGGCAGTTACTGGGTCTACGTGGCATAAGTAAAGAAAGGCATACCAGCTGAAATGTTCGAAATGTTTGCCACGTTATACGTTACGTTTATTGGGAAGTGGCCGTGTATCTGACGTTGTTATTCCGTGGCTTATCTTCGAAGCCCCTCGTGTTTACGGGGTGTTTACGGCACCATAAAAGTATCGTTTCTTGATTAACGTGGCTCTTACGGTTACACTACATACGGGGAGATGTGACTGCGACATAAAGGTAATTGTTTCTGCTAGTCGAGAGTCTCGTCTCTCTTTAAAGCCAAATAACAGTATTGGGAAACGCTCCACACATGCATGCACACACACAAAAAAATGAAAAATACTCTATTATCACCTACCTTGTGACAATATAATCATGACCTATCTGTTAATGTAAAGATTTTGACAAAAACTGCTTTGAAATTGACTATTTGAGCAATAAATTTTCAATATTTCTTAATTTAACTATACTAAGGTTCGGATTTTACCATTATTTTCAACAATATTGATCAATTAGTTTGGACGATATACATTATATCCGGGGAGGGGGGGGGGGGGGGGGGGCACTCAACTATATTGCTCTACACATGCGCGACCACAGGTTTTTCAAACCCACCCTAAGCAAGTTTTAACCATTGGTCAAATTTATACCCTATTCAAGTATTTTCGCGTGCTTTTTTTTGACAATTTTGCCCCCTAAACAAGTACCTATAACCCCTAAAACATACCCCTAAACAAGGTCTACGTCAATTGCTCTCAATTCGAAGTCGCACAAAATCCCCGGCAAACTCCAGACAAGTCCGGGAAACAAGTTTGGAGAAAAAGATACCCTAAACGCGTATTTGTTTAACTCCACAAACATACCCTTTTTTTCTGATTTTGGCCTTTTTGACACCCTAAACGCGTGACGCGCGTGACGCGCCATGATCGGCAAAAAGTACCCTTTTTACGCGTTTTTTTCGTCGCGCGTGTGTACAGCAATATAGTTGAGTGGCCCCCCGGGTAATTTCCCAATGCTGTTATTTGGCTTTAACCATTTTGTATCTTGCAAAAGAGTTAGATCGAGCAAAGCCCCCCAAAAGCACAGTTAAAATGTTATTTGTTTTGATGAATACATTTCGACTGTATAACAAAATGAACGACATCATGGTATACTTTGGTATTTTCATGATAATTGAACCGTAAACCCAAACACTTGAGATTTCTATTTGACATTTGATTTAATTATTATGGAAATTCGCCGATTGTAACATATATAAACTATTTTATGAATTGACAAAATATTTCAATGGGTTTCCGATAATGCAAGGCTATGGCAATGGCATATTTTTTTACAGTCACAGTTAGCCGGAAAAATGTTGAAATTCGTATTCCTTCTCTCGCAAATAGAAAATAAAGTGCAAAAGCAAATTATTTGTCAAATTCAAATAATATACCAATTCGGATTTAAAGGGATAGTTGAGTTTTGGTAAAGAGAGTACAGTTTTGGTCAAACTGAATTTTAATACTGGTAACTAAAACCTACACCATTACACCACCATGCTTTGAAATGAATGCAAACTTACAAATGACTAAGTAAAAAGCCTGTTATCATTAAAAAAGAGCCGTTAAAATTCAAGAGGGCGCTCTCTAAAAACTCATCGGTTTCAACCATTTAAACAAAAATATTGCGCATGTGATGTTTTGTTGAAATAATGATTAGATAGAGAGATAATCAACAACTATTTAAAAACCTCTTTTGCAAATTTTTGAAAATGTATTTTTTACATTTTGTTAACGGCTGGTTCAAAATTATTGAATACTTGTGGGGCCTCACATTTATTACAAATTGCTATGCTTATGGATATTTCAGCCATTTCTGAACCGATTTTGATCAAATAAAGTTTATTCTGTCACTAAAATATTATGCTCTTTCAAATTTTAAACTCACTTTTTAATTATCTCACACAAAATTATTTTGTGTAGCGCCCTCTGTACCAAAACTCAACTATCCCTTTAAATTTGGATCTGTTTTTTTAATAATTTTATTGGATGTCAAAATAGGGTTGTTGTTACGCTTATCGTCTTCTATACAAGTATAAAAAATACTTTTAAGAGATAAGCCAACACGAAGGAATCAGTTGTGAAGCTACGTTGAGGGTGGGGCGGGGGTGTTCCCCCAATGATTTGACAACATTAATATATGCAACAAAAACAAATGTTGACAAAAAAAAAGAATCCCATAGAGTGTTCCCCCAAATAACTCAAGGAATTATTTTACAAACAGCACCTCCGCACTTTATTAAAGCAATGTGATATGCAGAAACTTGATTCAAAACGCCTGTATTTCGAGGATTATAATTTCAACACAAACGTTTCTCTGGTACAGAGTACAGAAATAATTTTAATCGCCTTAAAATTAATGTTTTATTAAGGTTAGTCAGATTACAGCAATATAATTTCGCACTTTCAACTTTCATATCATTGGTAACCTTCCGAACTATTATACAACAATAATACTTATTCCAGCTTTTAATACATCACCAACATCGAGACCCATTTCTTTTGTTTCATTTTATTTACGGAAAGCTAAGCGCTGGCATTAAATGCCAGCGCTTTAGCTTTTAGCTTACTACATGTACTGATAAGAACACAATCATGTCACTTTAATCGATGTATTTTAAAGAGCACTCTTCCTACCTTTTGGAGACTGCCATGTTTGAAAGTTCAAATAAAGTTGCGGTAGACTTTAAAAACAAAAACGGTTTGCAAATCCGTTGATGTTGCTGCCGCTCGGCTGCTATGTCAGTGGTAATTCCGCTGTTGGTTGATAGTGATCTAACGAGTGATATCTAATATATTTTATTTATATATTTATTTATTTTAAATTTTTATATACAATGATGTAATTTCCAAAGGTGATGCAGCAGACGTCCGTCCTGACCAAGAGGCCGTTGGCGATTGACGTTGGCGTTGGCGCTATGAAACGAGTGATATCTAAATAATGACGTAATCTTATTTTTATATCCAATGATGTAATTTTCACAGGTGGTAGGGCTGACGTCCGCCCTGACCCTCGCATGGTCTCGTCTGTTGACCGCTCTCGACTGATATAGTGCGCTATTAAACGAGTGATATCTGTATAATAGCGTCTAATAATGTATATTAACCGCTATTGGTTGACCATATCTATTTGATGACGTCAGCTTCTTTTTATATCCTACAATATTTTGATGTCATTTTCACAGGTTGTAGTGCAGACATCCGCCCTGACCCTCGTGGCCTTGTCTGTTGACCGCTATCGACTGATAGTTCACCCTCTTCAGAACCTGACGGAGAAGTCCACTCTCTGGGTCACTCTCTCGCTCATCTCGGTTTGGATCGGTGAGTTCAAAACTTTTCGATTTGTATAATGTTCACTAGCGGACTGGAATACGTGCATTACGTCACGATCAGGCCCCGTCCCCATGCACGTTTACCCGTTGTTTCGGTCCACCGTCTCAGTCGAGTACGGACGCCCAATCAGTCAAATCCACGTTCTTACTCGACTGAGACGGTTGGCCGAACAATGGGTGAACCTAGGGGCGGGGCTTAATTGTGAAGAACTATACGTACGTACCAGTCCACTAATGAACATGCAATCGAAAAAACCCTAATAATACTGAACTACGACAGTGTTCATTATAGGGAGGCGCAATCGTGCGCACGCCATGCGCTCTCTATAATTTGCACATTCACTACCCAAGTCGAAATTCCCATAGAAACCCATAGAAACCCATAGAAAACCCATAGGAAAATCCTATTGGTTTCTATGGGTTTCTATGGGTTTCTATGGGTTTCTATGGGACCAACAGAAACCCAGAAAATAAAACTCATGGAAACCCATAGGACCCATAGAAACCAACAGGACCCATAGAAACCCATAGAAACTCACACCCATAGAAACCCATAGGACCCATAGAAACCAACAGGGCCCATAGAAACCCACAGGACCCATAGAAACCCACACCCATAGAAACCCATAGGACCCATAGAAACCCACACCCATAGGACCCATAGAAACCAACAGGGCCCATAGAAACCCACAGGACCCATAGAAACCCACACCCATAGAAAACCAACAGGACCCATAGAAACCCACAAGACCCATAGAAAACCCACAGGACCCATAGGAACTCACAAGACCCATAGAAACCTACACCCATAGAAACCCACAGGACCCATAGAAACCCACAAGACCCATAGGACCCATAGAAACCCACAGGACCCATAGACCCATAGAAAACCCACAGCACCCATAGAATCCCACAAGACCCATAGAAACCCACACCCATAGAAAACCCACAGGACCCACAGAAACCCACAAGACCCATAGAAAACCCACAGGACCCATAGAAACCCACAAGACCCATAGAAACTTACAAGACCCATAGAAACCTACACCCATGGAAACTCGACAAAACAAAAACAAATTACAAAAAACACCAATAGGACCATAAACTCACATTTACAATGCATTCACAAGTGTCAACAAACCAATGGGAACATAAATCACCCACATGCGACATTCATTCAATAGACCGCTTCTGTAATGTATGCAAATAATATGCGCATGACGTCAGACTCCCCGTCGTCAAGCTTAACAATAGTAACTAAGTCCGGCAAGCTAGCTTGCATACATTACAGAAGCGGTCTATACAAAACAATTGCAATTACAAAAACATATGTACAATAAAGAAGTGTGTACAGATCAGATTTGAGCTTCACTTGTTTTAATTGTAACAAATTTGTATTCATCCATTCAAACTTTCCAAATGAATCAAGAAAATACCTCTTTTGAAAATAATAAACTAAAAGGTATCTTGCCAGCTTGGGCAACTAAATTAGGGCAATTATGCAATACAATTTGGGAGCTGCATCCATTTTGATTGGTACATGAACATTTGTACAAATGAAAGTTGTTTTGCTAATTAACATTCCTCTATGAATTACTGAAAACAAGCAGTGAGAAATGCATTTTAGCATTTAAATGAGAATTAGTATATTTGCATGCAAATAGGCATAACTCTTTTAAATCTTGCCGTTTTTTTAATTTTTTGTTTGTATCAAACTGTCAATTATTTCTCAGTCTTCTTATTCTGTGAGGCAATGTCTAAATCTAGCATGGAATTCCACTACAAGGATGCATAATTCAGAACATAAAAGGCAGCTAATAAAACTATTTGTAACAAACAAAAGTGATGCGTGACAATGCAACAAAATATTAAATTGATATTAAAACAATATACATTATTTACCAACAAAATTGTTCCAATAAACCCGTTCACTACAGGATTTTATAATCCCCTCAGACTTTGCACATAGCCCATCCAGTTTTCATAAGCAACAGGTTAACAATGGTTAGATGCAGATAACATGTGTCATCGATATTCATGATAATTTATCAATGATACAATTAGTAAGTAAACAAGACGTTGTATATATTAACCCAATGCTTACAATTAGCATTGGCCCACAAACCATTGCAAACAAAATTGAAAAAATTAAATGACGTTGGAAGAAGAAACAATAACCAGGAATACTTAAAAGGTAAAGGCCAGTTTTGGAAACGCCCCCCCTCTCAAAAAATGAAATAGAAGCTCTTATTACCAATAATGTGAAAGAATATATAGGATTATCCAAATTTGGCCAAGAAACCGCCTACTAATTGATATATTTGCAAAATTATAACTCGATTGTCTGCAGATAGAGATCGCCAACTCGGAATCGCCCATACGCTACGTACAATGACCATGTGCGAGTACACGAGGTGTTCGCTATACGGGTTTGTACCCAGCTTGTCGATATCTCCCCCAGCGCTAGTGGCTTGGACAGGTCCGAACTGGCGGTGGATTTATAAATTTCACAGGCGGATATTGGATTTCTTCCGATATTTCTGTATTTAACGATGCTTAGGTTCCAATTTTACCACACAAGCTCTATTTCAATACTTATTCAACAATAATGATCAATATAGATATATTCGGCTTCTTTCCCAAAACTGGAATTCATCTTTAATGGGAAATTCGCCTCTGCACTCAATCTCGGAGGAAACTGACCTTGGCATCATCGACAGTAACCTCACCTTTCAGAAGCACATCGCAGTTCAAGTGAATAAAGTCCATCGTAACCATGGCTGACATTTTCACATATAGACAAGTTTACAATCACAGTTTTAAGCACATCACTAGTCCGCCCTCTACTTGATTTGGACAGTCGGCGTGGTACCCAAATTTTATCTGTGGTACTGATAAAATAGAAAGGGTTCCGAGAAGAACGACCAAACTGGTACATGAAAAAAGACAACTCACTTACGAGGAAAGACTTCGAGCACTGGACCTTCATTCGCTCAATGACTATCGCAGCACCATCATTAAACAATTTAAAAGAAAATTAAACATGCACGGAAGTCAGTCTCGCGTATAACGACCAAATATACCGTACTGAGCAGCATAATCACCGCATACTTTTTCCTTGAAATAAAAACATGCAAAGTAACAGTTTATTTCATTACTTAAAGTCGGCATGCTGCCTTTACGCGGCTGCAGCGATTATGCCAGTCACTACTGTAGTTATAATATATAACCAATCCAACCTATACGTAACGACGGGAAGATCTACAGAACACAACATAGTCTTCCATACAGATGATGAATAATTAATTAATCGATACATAATTTGGAAACAAGGCAATATATTGAACATTATCTAATATCATGGAGACACAATTACCTGTTGCTTCTTCTGCATTAATGGCAGTTGTGGCTTCAGAACGACCTGTACATATCTGAATATGTGACAACTGGCAATCAGACTCCTCATCCATCATAGAAACATCTTCTTCAAGCATCAACCATTTGACCATCAAGATGCACTGCTCACGAAGTTCAAATATATCCAATAATTCTCCTACTCTACCATCCGAGAAAGAAACTATCCTGTTGTTTCGTGCCATTGTCTCTGTCCTATATGAATTTGTACAAAAAAGAAGGCCATCTTTCTCCATTCTGCTAAAGGAAATGACAGATTGATCAACAGGAATTCCATGACCTAGGGTAGCAAGAGCAACTCTCTCTTCATGCGTACACCTTCTCGACTTCCCAGCACCTAAAGGTTGGACTCTTCTTCCATCGTCACTCCTTCTGACCTTGATGTTCAGCATTTTTGTAGAGAACAACTTTATTCTGTGAGAGATTACATGGTTATCTATGAAAATGGGTAACGAGTGCATAGTAAGGAATTTCTTCATCACCTGCATGATAACACCTTTGGTGCCTGTAAGTTGCCGTTTCACTCTCCAATTCGCTGCCTCGAATGGAAAACAGGAGTGAGTCCACAACGGGCCCCAATTGTAGACACTTTTAGACAGATGAGTGAGAGAATGTATATTAAATGTCATGGCAGCTTCTCCATATAACAACTGGCACCTGCAAACAAAAGAAAACAAGAGAATATCACTTCTTTCTATGTCTTCAGCAGAGACAGACTTCTGGAGCAAAAGAAATGAAGCTTCAACAAGAAGGAGAAGGTGGTGCCAGTAGACGACAGGCAAAATATCTTTGAGGCAAGGAACACAATAAAAAAGCAACCATGCGTACCACTCTGTGGCCTTCCAAAACTTCCTCTCCGATATCGCCCTCGGTGCTCGCATTATGATGCTTGGTGGCTTGATAGATGTTAATCGGTTGTTGATCAGGGACAGAACCCGTTGCGAACCAATGTAGAAATCGCTGGTGGATGGTGAAGACAACCACAGTTCCGACAGTTGTCGGACAACACCCAGCAGTAAGCAGTGCATGAAATCGGCAGGGAACCCTAAGCAAATTGGAAACTCTAAAAGGTTGATTAGTGCACTGGGACCTCTCACTCCCCTAACGGGTGGCCGACCTCCTCGATTCCCAGCTTCCATCATGTCATCTAGCATTTCTTCGTCCGTTCTGTCATTATAATCACAAACATTAAATGGGTACTTGACAGCATCAATAAATTGACCAGGATGATAGCAAAGACCACATCCATAATATCCATTGAACTTCACCCTATTCTGCATGGCTGATCTAGCCGGTGCATCCGCACAACAACATAGGCCAAATATTTTACTATGCACCAAGTCTTCACCATGTCTCCAAAACACACCTTCCTCTGCCAATTTGTTGGCCTCTGTTGTAAACTGTTTCAGAAACACTTCCATTTTTGGTTCTGCCTTTCCAAACCACACACCTGCTAAAATCAAATTGTTAAATCTTAGTTTTGGTGGCAACTCATTTATCATTAAATAAATAGGCCACAAAGAATATTTTGATGATTTAAAAACTGGAAGACCATCTGTATTGAATGAGTATGAAAAGTTATTTACATCATTTAGTGGTCCGCCGACTTCCATCATCTTTTTGTATACCTGTCCATCAAAAATATCTTCAATGTTTTCTTCTCTTTTCTTGAAGCGATGTTCACGATAAGAAAGATGTGGTGCAATATCCTTCCTCTGAAACAAAGCCTTGATTTGAGTGGAAAGATTTGCTGTCACAAAGAAGTTGCCATGACTAAGATCGGACATAACACATGGTTCATTACAATGAGGACAAGAAAGATTCTCATTTGATATATCTGAGAATGAATGAACAAAGCTGAAACAAAACAAACAGTAAAAATGAAAACTCAGTTGTATTACATTATTGCAAAAAATTGATCTGAGGACGGCCTTCGTAGATTTGAAAATGCATGTGCCAATAAGTATGTTCAATAGTTCAAGCAAATGCCCTACAGCAGCAGCTGATAGGCAGTTTTTCATGACAAAGGATAAAATCAATAGAAGTGCCTCAGCTCTAGATACACTTGCACCATGGAACAGAGGATTGTTCAAAGTTTCATCGAACACGAAGGGGTCAGGATCTTGTGGGTCATCTGGATCTTGGAGGTCATCATGATGCTGGGGATTGAGGTCCTGGGCATCATACTCCTCACCTGAAGATTGGTCTTCACTGGTGTAAGGTCCCTCATCACTGTGCTCTTCCCTGTCCCTCCGGTTTCCTGGAAGACTCATCACTTCCTCGTCACTTGTGTCATCTGGAAAGTAAGAGAATCATTGTAATTATTATAGAAACAAAATGAAACATGAATATGAAAATTAATATCTGTATTCGATTGTAAACTTTAGAAAATATGCAACAAAAGAGTTTACAAAATGGGTAGAAGAATCCCTGCATTAGTGGAATTTATTTACGCATTTTACTAAGCATGGCTCACTTTTTGCACCCATTTTATAAAATCGGAATGGTCTACAGACAAGAAAACTACCTCAAAATTGTATTTTACTGTATCTAAGGTAGATTTTTATGAAGATCACTAATAAAAAACATTTTCCTTGTGGGAAAACCCTGTATAATACAAAAAAAATATTGTTAATTCACTTTAGGAACCCCCGTAAAAAATTGAGTTCGAGGGAAGAAAAATTACATCATCTTTGTGATGTCACTTAAAGGGTACCCCCGCCCGAAAATTATATTCTTATAAATTTCACCAAAATATGTTTCCAGAAAAAAATATATAATCGGAAAACACATCTCCAATCTAAAGCACGGTCTGAATGTACAAGACTAATTCATGCAGAGCGAACGAATCGCACGGGATTCCATTGTCTCCAAACGTACGGGTGAATAGCATTGGCGCACTTTGCAAAATGTTGTGTATCTATTTGATATCACAAAACGGTTCCAAAACATAATTTTTTTCTTCTATGCCTGGTAAGGCTGTTGACGAGTCCCGGGTACCCGGGTCCCGCCGAAAAATGTCGAGTCCCGGGCGCAAAAATCGATACTCGATATCCCGAAAAAAAAGAAAAAAGTCCCCTTTTTGAACGCCGAGTTATCTGCCCCCTCTCATTTTCTTTTCCCTCTTTGCTGTATTTTAGAAGATGATTTATTGTCATAAATGCGCTGCATTTTTTTCACTTGAATGAACATGTTTTCCCAGCGGCGTGACATGCCTATAGCGAAATCAACAAATGGATAAATTTCGGGTACCCGGGACTCGCCCGAAAAATTATCGCGAGTCCCGGGTAGTAAATATACCCGAAATCGACAGCCTTAATGCCTGGTGGTCCCCTTAAGGACAATTGCAGTACAGCTTGGTAGTCTATTGTCATAGACGTACATGCTAAATGCAATACTCATGTTGACAGTTTTTTCAATATTTTTAAACATTCGCTTTAGTTTATATCATGGAGGATCCACACTTGGATATGATGCTGCATCCTGCTACAATGCATTTCTTTAGCATTTTCAGTTGAGCCTTAATTTCCAAGCAAATACGGGTTTGCTTTACTAGCTCTGCATGTAAACCATGCACGCTCATACTTTGGACTTCGTGTTGTGGCCCTCATGTGAAGTCATGACCCAATTGGCACGTATGCACATGTGCGCTCCGCTATAAATAACTTTTAGGAGTAAGGAATGCTGATGCGTAAATAAAACCCAAAAGTTGCATGAAATTGGTTACCAATTTTACTCAAATTAAGGATTTCTTTGAGAAAAAAAGTGTGGTATATCAATAAATGCACATATTGCTATAAACCTGAATCAAAGTCGGATTTCACTATACCTTTAAACTATTTCAAAGTACATCCACTCAAGCCAGTGCATAATTTGTATAGAGCGGTGAAGTTTCATGTCATCTATGACGTCATAAACATCCATTTTTAGAATGTTCACATTTGAACTTTATTTTCAGAAAGAGCATCCAAAATAATGTTCAAATGTTCAAAAAAAAACTTCAAATACTGAAAATCAATTGAATATGTTCAGTATTGGCCGAGATATGTCCATCCAAATGAATTGTACTTCAATGGGCAATCAGTGTTATACCAGAACCAGAACACTATAACACTGATTGCCTATTGACACAAAATTTATTTGGATGGGCATATCTCGTGCCAATACTTATTCAATTGATTTTCAGTAATTTCGGCATTATTTTGGATACTCTTTCGGACTAAGAACTAAGATACTCTTTTCTGATCTTTTAAGAATTACAATTACATGTAGTAAGGCAGGGCTTGACAGAAGAACTTGCCCTATTGTTAGAGGTAAGAAAACATTTAGACGGGAAAGGAAAATTGTCTAAGTTTTGCTAACTTGGCTTCTCAAAGAATTTGTGCAGATTTTCAAATGAATTACCTGTCACATTTGACATCTGAGCAGGTAGTGCATCCCTGTTGTTTCCGTGAAGACCTTCCGCATCACTTGTGCCATCTGGAAAGTAAAAGAACAATGTTAATTTTAATTAACGCTGTTATTCGATCCGAGAAAGGGAATGAATCGCGGCGGTCATGGCCACCGAGGGGGGAAGGGGACGGTTCCAAACATTGAGGAATTCTCAGAGGATTTTTGCGACTGGACCCATTTTCTCCAGTGAGAATTCGAAAATGTCAGATGTCCAGTTAGTGGAATTTAAATTAAACTAGATGGATCTTCGATTGCACGCAATCAAAAAATATGCAACACCTAGTCACCTACGATCGTTAATTTTATCTCATCGACCAAATGTCCTTGTTTTTTGTTTGATTGGGTAGAACATTCCTTTTCCAACAAAATGATACCATGAGCATTGATTTTGGGTAAGGCGTTTGGATCCTAGGGCAATTTTTCTGAGGCAAGGTCGTTTCCTAAATTTGCTACTTTTTCGTCTCGAGCGATCCTCGGAACACGGAGCCATTCTTGCTCCACGGCCTCCCATAGACAGAAGAACCGCATGACTGCTCTCCCTTTGATAAGGAAGAAAATGTGAGCCATACCGTACGGGGTACTCGATTACGCAACATTGTCTTCCTTATCAAAGGGAGAGCAGTCATGCGGTTCTTCTGTCTATGGGAGGCCGTGGGGCGAGAATGTCTCGGTGATCAGAGGATCGCTGGAGACGCTCTAGTGAATGCTCTAGATGTATGTTATGGGAAAGAAATCTAATTGACAGCTTCTTTTTTTATATGAAAGAGTGTGAATTATCCTTTGATTTTTCAAGAAATGTAACGTGAGCGACGTGAAATAGTCCAAATACCTTTTTTGTATCCGCATTAATTCTCAACTCTTTATTTTTAAAGAAAACAACATTTGTAATGACATACTTACACAGGGTGGCGCAGAAATAACGGAACGGGTCCACGGGGCACCTCCCAAAATATAGTGATAGGGTGTCTTTTCAAATGAACGATACCAAGAACAGTCAATTTGGTTGTGTAGTTTTTGTTTCAGGGCGATGTGAATGACACCATGTCACATTCTTTCTTTTGGCCAATTTTTACCGAGCCAGTGCTTGATAAATCGCACATACGCTGCACGCGCCATTGTTAGTATGCTGAATATTTGGCATAGTTGCTCAATGGTATTACGGGCAGGGAGTGCAATTTAACTGCCATTGAAAATTGAGAAAAATTAGCACCTGACATAGTCTCACTCACAGCATCCTAAAACAAAAACTAGACCAAAATGAATGTTCTTGATATTTTTTTTTTCATTGGAAAAGACACGCTATCCGATGGACAGAAACATTTTGGTACTATATGTCAGGAAGTGCCCCGTTTTGCTGTTTTGGGGCCACCCTGTACAATGCATGCGTCAGCACACCCTCGCTTTGAGAGTTACCGCTTACTGAAGTCTATTGCGGAGAGTCGGAGACCCTCTTACTATCAGCGACTGTTTATTGTGCAAGGAAGTGCGTTTGGTTTTATTATACAGCTTAACCCTAAAAAGACTGGGGAGGGGGGCTGATTTAGCCCCCCCCCTCCTCTATTTTCGCGATTACTTTGCAACGCTTTAATATTTTACGGTGCCACTTCACAACTTTTTTCTTTAGAGTCTTGCGCAACTTTTGATACCAAATTTGCGACGACCGGGTGTACCATTCTAAAGTTACGTGACCTTTTGTAAGTCAGCGTCGGCCCGAAAATCGCTGCATTTTGTGATTTGTGTACAAATCCTATGGAAATTGACTTTTTCCTAGAATAGACAAAACCTTCATTATTTTTCATTCTGATCACTGCCATCATTTAATTTTGGGCTACAAATGGTTGAATAATGGTTAATATTTTACTCCATCGAAAAAATATGTAACAAATATTTTTTAAATGCAAAAAATACGAAAAAATGCAATTTTCGCATAAGGTAATTAATTAGCTCCAATTAGCATATTATAATTAAAACAAAAAATTTAACTATGCAATATTGTATGGCTTATCACCATGCCAAATTTGGAGTCGATTGGAGTTTCGATTGCCGAGAAAACTACAAAAAATACAAAAAAATACCATTTTTGCATAATTAACTACCCAATATTGTAGACCTTATGGACATCTATCACGATGCCAAATTTGGAGTCGATCAGAGTTTCGGTTGCCGAGATCTTGGGGGGGGGGGGGGGGCCCTTTTAGCCCCCCCCCCCCCCTCCCCCCCATTTTTTTAAAGGTTCAAAATAGCCCAGTCTTTTTAGGGTTAATGTGTGTCTAAAACAAAGACGTAATGCTCATACACAGCTGATCTTCCATCGCGGAGTAGAGATATCCGTTATGTAAAAGGTTCACATTATATATAAACAGTCACCAATTGTGCATATAGCACAAGTCTTGATGGAAAGACTAAATGAGCTTGGGCATGAGAAAATATCAAGTTAATGATTAATTCAACTAAAAAGATGCCATAAATTATCAAAACTGACAGGTTATGTTTTCAAATGAATTACCTCTTGTATCACTTGACATCTGAGCAGGTAGTGCATCCCTTCGGTTTCCAGGAAGACTTTCCCCATCACTTGTGTCATCTGCAAAGTAAGAGAACCATTGTAATTCTTATAGAAATTAAATGATAACATGAATATGTATTTCATGATAAACTTTTGAAAATATGCAACAGAAATGTAGTACTCTAGGTGCAACACTGTCCAATAAGTAGGAGCGAGTAGGATGATGCGTTTAAGACGAAAGGTAGTCTTTGTACGCAGACCCCTGAACACATGTAGTATGGCGACGCTGTTTTTTTCAATTATACAGGGTGGCCTAACAACAAAAACGGAACGGGTCACTTCCAAAAATAAAGTAACAACATGTTTATGTGCATCGGATAGGGTCTTTTCCAATGAAAAATTATAACAAGAACAGTAATTTTGGTTGAGTAGTTTTTGTTTTAGGACGCTGTGAGTGATACCATGTCACCATACTTTTGTAAATTTTTACCTAGCCAGGGCCATATCGCTCCCTGCCCGTAATACCATTGAACGATCATGCCTATTCTCTCGGCACACGGCTGAGTGCATACTAACGATGGCGCGCGTATGAAAGGCGGTATGTGTGGTTTATCAAGCAGTGGCTTGGTAAAAATTGTAAAAAAAGAGAACCTGACATGGTGTCACTCAGAGGGTCCTAAAACAAAAAACTGCACGACCAAATTGACTGTTCTTGGTATCGTTCATTTGAAAAGACACTCTACCCAATGGACATAATACATTTGTTACTTTATTTTGGGAAGTGCCGCGTTTTTTGGGGGCCCCCGTGTATATTCCTGAAAACCCATTTTCTGAACTTTTTAGTGGAATGGACTACTCAAATATTATCTTTTTGAAAAGAATATTATTTTTGGTGTTGGTACCCCTTAAGAATTACAATTGCCTGTAGTTAGGCAGGTCCATGGCAGAAGTTAAAAATAAATTTGCATTCTGCAATTGGCAGGGTGAGCAGGATAATACAAACAGAGAGAATAACTGGAACATTTCACAAATTAAGCATTGTAGTTGGGCAAGTAAAATGATCAATATCGTCCACTTAGTGAACTCGGCTTATCACAGAACTTTTGCGGATGCTGAAATGATTACCTCTTGTAGCATTTGGCATCTGAGCAGGCAATATGTCCCTGTGGTTTCTTGGAAGACCTTCTGCATCATCACTCGTGTCATCTGGGGGAAATAAGAAAAGAGAGCATTCCTTTATAAATTTGTCTGCAACTCTTTTCAGATAACGTTTTTCAAATTTACAAGTTCCTCTACTTTACCTATTTAATGTATAACTGATGGTTTAAACATTAATCCATATGTTCCCACATTCATTTAATGGTACTTTCACCACTTAAACCAACTCAAACTTTGCCAGTCGGAACACCCGTAACAAAACATAACGGTGTTAGTGTAAGTGATAACACATTTTCAATAGAGTTTTCTCAAATGATATTTGAATTTAGATCTATTATGTACTAGTGATGTTGATTTCGGGAGTATTTACTACCGGGATGTTTCTAATTTGTTCAATGTCCGGTTGAAAATATGCTTGCCCGAACAGGCCACCAGAATATAACTTTTATACATTTTTGCTTGCCCGAAGTGCATTTTCACTGCTGTCAATGTATTAAAATCAGCCAGACTACTTTGAGGTAGTTTTAATAAAATCATCAACTATAGATGCTACACTTTCGAAATATAGGTGAAAATTGTGCTTCATAAGTGTTTCTTATTTTGGTGTTTAGGGGACACTTAGTTCTCAAACACAAAAACAAGTACTTTTGAAAAACAGATGCAGACTTTATGAAGGTCATACATTGGAATTTTTTGTGGAGATCAATCTTTGAGGGTATCATTTGTCAATAAATTCTTATTCAATCCAAAAACATATGTATCATAAATACTGTCACTGGTTAAGTTGTGTTTTCAAATGAATTACCTCTTGTATCACTTGACATCTGAGCAGGTAGTGCATCCCTTCGGTTTCCAGGAAGACTTTCCCCATCACTTGTGTCATCTGCAAAGTAAGAGAACCATTGTAATTCTTATAGAAATTAAATAAAAACATGAATATGAAAATTAATATCTCTTTTCAATGATTTGTATCTGAAAGCAAGCAACATACACAAAACAAAGGTGTCAGCTCAACATGCATTGTACAATCTACGCTGTGCCTAGAACCTGGGCCCCCTGTTTTAAGCGCAATTAACAGATAATTTTGCGCAGTATATACATTTCCTTATCCTTTTCCTTTGTGGTTAAGCGCACTAAGACTCGAGTAATTGCGCAAGCAAAAATCATCTTCTGCGTGCTCATCATATTCATAGTCATACTCATCATAGTTAATTTGTGTACAAATGAATGGGAAATTTGTTTGAACAGGAAAATAAATGACATCGTTTAAGAATCGGCTCGGATTCGGCAGATTTTTCACATTTATACAAATATTTGTTGGATAAATGTAATCCTGAGGATTTAAAGAACAATTTAATGCCTTATTAATGGTAATTTCATTGGGAAAGGTTTGTTATTTTTCAAAGAAAACACACTTTTCAAAAGGGGGGCCATATAAATGGCACGCTCTTTCTAAGTTTCAGAGTGATTTTTTTTCCGACATGAATTACAAATCGCCATTACGGGTCAATTACGATCGCAGCCGTCAGATAAGGTATGGCATTATTTTCATCTTCATTTGAATTTCACTCTTGGCAAATTTTGTGGTTATTACTAACTTGTTTTTCAGATATCGCCACGGTTGTTAAATAATATATTATTAGGGCCTGTCCCTGCGCCCTGGGGGGCCATATTCGGACACCGCATCGGCTGCTCGCACTGCCTGGCCCGGGGAAATTCCACTTTGCAGTTTGGGCCAGCAAAAATGTAAACATGGTAAAAAGTTATAATTTGGTGGCCCGATAGGCGATAGGTAACACCGATAGAGCAAGCAGATTTTCAACCAGACAATTGTGTCATGACTCATGAACAAAAATTGTACAAATCTTGTTTTCGACCACGACCACGTTATCATATCAATATTTAATATCATGATTCATTATCAGATTAATTATGCTGCCTTGATTATGTAATTCGTTATTTACATACCTGTCTGTATTTCGTCATCAGCATGCCCTTGTCTTGGTCTTGGTCTTGGTAGGTTTCGGCCGGGTGATCAGTATTTAAGGGCTCATCTCGCCGCTGCTGTTGCATTTCATCTTCAAATCTTCGTCTTCTCCAAAGTGTCGTCCTGGGAGCTCTCGCGGCAGCACTATCCGGTTCGAGATACGACTTCATCTTTCTCTTTCGTCGCTGGTCGCGATCCATCCTTATTTTGTGGTTAAATATCTCTAATATAACAATTGTTGTAGCGTCTACTTGTCGTAATACGTAATGTAGAGTAATAATTAAGGGCACAATGTTCGATAATAACTCGGAAAGTTTGAAGAATGATAACAGCCGTTACTGTTAGCGCTAGCATGCATGCGTTTATTCGAACAGTCGAAAATGGCGGTTCTTCGAAAATAGCGGTAACATTAACGTACGTTAACGTACGGCCGGGGTAGTACCATAGAAGTATGACTCCAACACTGCCGTTGTAGAACCTAGAAGGTAAACTGTATTGCCCGTAGGTACCGTACCCCATACACTTTGTACATAAAACAATGGTGGGCTGACGTCCTGTTTACGAGCAGTTTTGAACGGAGGAAGTTCGTCACAAAACTGCATTGTGGGGAAATAATATGACGAAACAATAAGAATGTGCGTAAGGCGCGCACTTTGCTAAGCGCACTCACACTGTACATTTTCTATGGCAAAGATGTCATTAGCGCGTACATTTGTGATTTTGCGCGCGATGAATTTGTAAACAATTTTTGCCCTTGGCTGAGACAGTGATCCGTGTATGAAGAGCGACTCTTCTGCAAATATTGAGCAATCATAAACAGTATTTAACACAAAATGTAACTAAAAAAGTGCTCTTATTAATGGGGTGGAAAAGGGCAACACAAATTGATTACGCTAGTTCAAGAGGTGGTGAATATTTCACCGCTCTATGGATGTATTTTATTATTAAATTCCAGATCAATTTCGAAATACACAGCCTGTCATACTTTGATGACGTTTTGTGACGTAGCTAAACTGCTTCTAATCGCATACATACCTAACCATCATGGCGGCTAAGTTTACCCCCCCTGGGTAGTACGTACGTACGTACGCGTACGCGCGCGGCGTTTATCGTCGTACGGCCGATCTCGATCACTGCGCGCGCATGCACACTGTGCAAATTTGTATAGGGGCCATCTAGCTACACGTACCGAGTTACCATACGCACAAGAGAGGAGGGGGGGGGGGGGGGGACAGGGCCTAGGGGGGGGGGGGAGGAGCACCGATCTCTATAGAAAAATGAGATCGGTGGGGGGGGGGGGGGGAGGGGGGTTACGCTGATATGCGTACGCTGTATTCAACCACATGTAAAACAAGTGCGTACAGAGGGAGGAGGGGGGGGGGGGGGAAGTCAATTTCTGGCGTACATAGGCTACTTTGTAGATGGCCCATATGCATTATTATGTGATTCGTTGGTGTTTCATGGTATGCACCACCGATCTGTATGCACCCCATCGACACCCATGTTTGAGTCGTCGCGACCCCCTCTCAGCTCGCCCCCTTTTATAGTAATCCATAATAAAGGTTGAATTGTTTACAAAGAAAATAGCAAGAACCAAAGATGAACAAAATGGAATATGGAGTCATTAAACATTCTAAATCCCTTTACGAAGTAAAAATATTCATAATAAATTATTACAATTATGCAGTGCAAAATGAATTGAGAAGGAAAGGATATGCGATAAAGAATAATATAGAGGTAGAGTCAGTAAAACAAGAACATACATAATGAAGGAGAGGCGAAGCTGAGATTTATACGAGACTGACCTTATATACAATTCATTGTTGTTATTTTTACAGTGCGGGGGGGGGGGGGGGGGGGGGGGGGGGGGGAAGGGGCTTAACCCTAATAATGCCTGGGGGCTTGCCCCCATCCCCCCCCCCCCCCCCCTCCCTCCGCGATTTTTCTATTGCTCCAAAACGCGTTAAGTTGACGCGCCGCTGTTTAGTGACTTTTTCTTTTTAGGTATTTGCGCATTATTTGGAGAATTAGACCTATGTTAAGAAGTCACTTGACTTTTTGTCTATGTATGTCAGCCCGAAAATTGCTAAATTTCGTGATTTGTGTACAAAACATATAATTAATATCAATTTTTTCGTAAAAAGAGGCAATTTCATTGATTTTGGTATTGTGAACAATTAAGTGTTTTTAATTGGGGTTCTAAATAATTGATTATTATATAGTAATAAATAAAATAAACAACAAAACAATTTTTAAAAAACATGACTAAAAGAAAAAATACATCATATAAAAACAATAGAAAACATAATTTTGTTGTCGTATTATCATTCCAAACGCTCTAAAGAATATAGTGAAAACCCAATGTTTTCTTATGAAGATAATATGATAAAATATAAATGTTATGACCTTATTTGCTTAAATTGTATTCTAAACACTTCACTTAACATGCATGCAAGGGGGTCATAATGCCCCCCCCCCCCACCCCGGCCGTAGAAAGACTTCAAATAGCCAGGCCTTTTTAGGGTTAGAGCCTGGCCGGGGGCTAGCCTCCTGCATGACGTTTGGTCTAGGGCTAAACTTATGGGCGATAATTATGTCGCCTAATGAACCAAAGTATAGCACAGGAAGGACTTCAGTCAATCAGTATAATATGTCACTTTTTTGTGCCGTTAAATCTCATAATATTTTGGGCATTCCGGCTAAAGGCTCAACGGTGTGAGCTATTTCTAATAAAACAAAATGTATATGTTTTAAAATGTTTAAAGGCCGCAGTCTGTATACCTGTCAGATCATTGCCCAAAACAGGGTACTTCCCAAAATATAGTAACAAATGTATTATATCCATCGGATAGAGTGACTTTTCAAATGAACAACGATACCAAGAACTGTCAATTCGGTCATGTAGTTTTTGTTTTAGGGCGCTGTAAGTGACACCATGTCATGTTCTCTTTATTGTCAATTTGTACCGAACCCGCGCTTGATGAATGACTGTTTTGGGAGATTGAACCCCCCCCCCCCCCCCCCCCCCCCCCCACCCCCATGGTCGTCGAACCTGGGGGCAGGGGGCGGTCGCCCCCCCCCCCCCAAATGAAAATATTGGGGGGCGAACATAATAATCATTTCGCCCCCCCCCCCCCCCAATAATTCCGAAAATTAGGAAGAAAAAAATCGAGTGATATAATGCCGAAGAGGGGAAGACACATTTATCAATAATTAATCTTCAAAATAGCCGTTTTTTGCCGCGCGCTTCGCGCGCATAAGTTTGCACACCCTCCCCCGCTTGGCGCTTCGCTTCCTCGCAATGTCTCTCCTCCACTGTTGAGAAGTTGTTGACGCCCTTGCTTAGTTTCATGGGAGCCCAATGCCCTATCGATGGCTCTATAGTATACAGGATCACGTGGATCCATCTCATGCAAGGCTCAATCTTTTCCTCGCTATGCCCTTTAAAAATACGTTACGAGTATTATGGTTCACTATTTTATACAATTTTAACACCCATGATAGGAGTTGCAAATTTCTGAAATCTAAAGGGCTCCGCCCCCTGAATCCCTATTATGGCCCCAAATGTGGGTGCCCCCAAAGTCAGGTCTCGGCGAGCCATCAAGACACTCAATGAGCGCATAATAAAACTTCTGGGCATGCCAATGTGGGGCTTTTAGCTCTCTCAGTGGTCACTCTGGAAAATGTTTCAAATTTCGCCCGCCCCACCCCCAATCGCAAAACGGATCGACGCCCCTGCCCCCCCCCCCCCCCCCCCCCCCCCCCCCAGTTCAAGCTGTCTCGACCGACATTATATCGATGGCCTCAGCCTTAAAAATGTCAAACATTGTTGGTCTCGGACTTGACAATTTTGACTGGTCCTGGTCTTCATGGTCTTGCAGGTCTTAAAAATGTCGAAAATTAGGGGTTCTTGATTGCTTTGAATGCCGATTAACAACCACTGGGTCTTGGTCTCAGCCTCGAGAATGTGGACCCGTCCTGGCCTCGGATTCCAAAAATTTCCACGACTATATACCGGCCGGCCCGCTTACATGATCATGACCAATGGTCTTGGTCTCGTTCTCGAAAATGTTGAAGTATATTATATAATCATGTACTTGGTCCCGGCTTACTCAATAACCTTTAAAATGATCTCACTGGCAAAGAAATGTCAGCGTTTTTTTTTCCAGCTTAATTTTTTTTTTAGTACATGAATTTGTATAGTTATTTTGTCAATGCGAACTATGTTCACACTTATTTATATAAATTGATCCATGGGCGTCGATTGCGGGGGGGGGTGGGGGGGGGGTATAATAGGCCGGCCAATATCTTTTAGGTGGGTGGGGTGGCGTGTATGGTTAATCTTTTATCCCCTGGTTGGGGTTAGAAAAAAAAAAAAAAAAAAAAAAACGTTGAAATTAGGGACATCAAGCCGGCTCAGTGCCTCCTGGTCATT
This sequence comes from Echinarachnius parma, assembly GCA_037951105.1. NCBI lineage: Eukaryota > Metazoa > Echinodermata > Echinoidea > Clypeasteroida > Echinarachniidae > Echinarachnius > Echinarachnius parma. The sequence goes on from JBAMJV010011223.1 coordinate 96,307, forward strand.
GGCATGGGCTACAATATAGTTGTGCCTATTGACTCTACTTTCAACACTTGGTTTCTTGACAAAATGCTTACCAAATGCGAATAACTATAAATGATGTAATAGTCAAAGTCTAAACCTGCATAATTATACCGTTACTGAGATGGCAATTATGGCCAAGAGTTTTAAAGAGTACATACAGGCTTGGTGCGATATTCTGAAACAATTATAAGCTGAAATTGATTGTATCTACGTAATATCTACGCTACAGTCTACAATATTACACTTATAACTGGGAATAGCGATAAAATACACCCCATATTAGAAAAAAGTGGAAATTGGTGTGACCGTGATGTGTTTATTATTAGATTTATGATTAATTATATTATGAACATAGCAATGAAATAATATAGTCAGATTACACTTATATACAGTTAGTATTTAAAGTTAATCGACTGTTTTTAATGTAATGTAATATGACTACTCAATGATTATGAGTGATGTATTCTAGTTAGTTTAATTGATTGTTTGTTATTGCAATATTGTTACATTGCTACGATGTTATACCCTATTATATACTTTGTAACCAAGTGAAAAAAAAATGTCCATGAATTTGGACAATAAAACCAAAATCAATCAATCATAATTATTAGGGGCTGAACCAGTAACAAATTATAGGGCGAAGTGACGGTTTCGGGCGACTTTGTGAAGGGCGGGCAGGTCTATTATAATGGTGCGTGAGTCAAGTCTTCGCTCGCTAGCTCTAGCTCGGCGACGGTCGACGGTTGAGATTTCGCGCGTAATTTCGGCGGGCAATAAATTCGCCATACGCAGCAGTTTTGTGAACCACTCTCACTACAATTAAAATATTTCGTTTAATCGACAACATCAAATAAGTTGCAATGAAATTTAACCAAAGAAAAAGTATATCTAAAACTAAAAAGAATTAAATGGCAACATGCAATTATTTTCAAACTATATGAGTACTTGCATGAGCTTCAAATTGACACTTTCACTATATGTTCACTGAAATATGCAACTGACCATTCTGTCCAATCACGCATCGCCATTGTATATGACGTATTAATTATAGCTTGAAATTCAGCGCCATAACTCTGTACTGTATCGGCACACTTCGTATTCGTATTCAACCGGACTCAGAATTCAATTATTTTTAGTTTTACTCGCGTGAAATAAATTATCTTATATATTCTTACATATTATAGAGTGTTTGTTAGGCCTTCAAGGATGGTCAAGTACTATTTTGCGTATGTCAAATATCGTTATGATCACGAGAAGGCTATTGTTCCGATCAGCGACATTCGAGGTTTTGAGCAAGGGCTTCACATAAATGAAAAGTGCTACATGGTGAGATGGACGGGAGGCAGCCACGGCCAGGTACGTCCGGCAGAAGCCTGCGAGTTACCGAGCCCTCACCCATGGGACGACGAATATTATAAAGCGCACATCATTTTTGTTGGGTGGTGAGTACATTTTTTTTTTGCAAGCTAGGGTATCATTTATGAAATACTCGGCCAGTTTAATTTCTACGCTTTGCCAAGGGCAAGGAGTAGACTAGTCAAGAAAGTCATGATGATCTAAGTTCTAATCTAAATCATAATTTTTATTTTATTTAATCCACATATGGGAGAAAATGTGATTGACATTGAGTGATTGACATTGTCATACTTTTTACTAACTACCGTAGACGTAGTGGCTAGGCCTAGTCCTAGAGAACTCGGCCAGAAAAGAGGACAGGGCTGACTTTGAAATTAGATAAACTTTAGTCTGCCGTAATGCCGAGAATCATGATTCTCGGCAAATCTAAAGTGAACATGTGACTCGAAACTTATCAATAATTGACATCTGTATGATCTGTCTAGACTCTAGTCTAGTGTCTGTGTATGATTATGAATATGATTGATATTGATACTACTAATTTGATTGAATTATTATCAACGATTTATCTGCATATCTGCTCATCATAAACAAATGGGCATTTCCACGGTAAAGGGGTACTTCTATATATGGAAGTGAAACAGATTTTCTTTATGTAAATAACAATGTTTACCCTGTGGCTTTCTTTGTTTATCAGTTCATTGATTGAAGTATATAAATTTAAAAAAAGACAATTTGATGCACTAATACCTTCATATAAATGTGTTGTGATCCTTTCTTTGGTGCAAAATAATCTAAAATGTGACGTTACAGAATTTAATTGTGAGCTGTCTGACTTGGGAGATCTTTGCAATATTATTTCTGCCAAGAGATCTATGTTTGAAGTTTTAGTGAGAGCTTCTGATGTGGATGGATTATGGCATTGATCTTTTGTTGTGCAATCGAGCCTAAAAAGAGAGGGACTGAGTGAGTTGAAAATCTCTCAAAATGAATGGGAGATTCTGTCCACCCCCGTTACATACGTTCCAAGTGAATTTGCTTTTTAACTACAATGACTCATTAGCACTTTTGTGGTTTCTGAAAATCTTCTCATTGAAGTTCAAAATTCTGACCACGAAACATACGCCCAAACAAACACGAAATTGCACTAAAATAAAAATGAAAATCCCACTGCAATTATCTGTCCACCTCGCGAACGTACGTAACATTGCATTACAACAACAAGTATCGGTCATGGAGCCAGTGCAGTGAATACCCGCATCGCGGCCGAGTGAGCCGGGTACCTCCATTGTCTGTCTACGCGATAGCCAATCACTTATCATCGATACCATGTGAGCTACACGGAACCATCGAAATTCTGTCCACTCTGTGCGTACGTTCACCTTGGATGGAAGCGCGAGTGTCACGTACGCACGCAGGACAGAAACTGGTTTCTGTCCATCGTGCGTACGTTTTGAACGTACGCACGCAGGACCGAATGGGTTGCTACCTTTCTAACTGGGGTGAAATGGGACAGTTTAGATGATTTTTATGACTCTTGTACGAAATTATGTCCATCCTGCTTAACATCAGCAATAAAAAGAATTCAAAACCATGTTGGATATGAAATAAAATTTATGAAAATTTCTCTGTCCTATTCACCCTGTGGTGGCGAATATGAATAAGGACAAAGTTGTCCAGTTATACTTCATATGTAATTTATTTCATATTTACTCTTACTTGAAGGGGTAAATAGGATTTTCTTGAATTAGTGACACTGAATTACAAGATTACACATTTCGTAAGTTTCCCATGAATCAATTTCCAGAAAATGAAATTTTAAAATGGACTTCATCTTTTGAATTTGCTGTTACTATGAGCATTTATTGTTGATAAAGTGTAATGCAACCTATGAAGACTGTCCAAAATGATCTCCTTATGTGCATAACTAATAGAACACAATAGTGAATGGCTTGTATCAAAGCATGGTTATACTTATAGGAAGATAAGGAACTGTGATTACAGGGTATGTCAGCATAACAAACTCTTAGAAGACTTATGTAATGCTAGTTGTATTGCATAGAGAGCGAAAATGTGAACCACACAAAATATTAGCATCAAATTTGTACATGGCTGCTTACATTAATGTCGTGTTCCTTTTAGATCTGATGTATAGTGGCCTATCAATCCCAGTTAATGTATGAAATTTGTAAACTAAAGTTGCTATGTGAACTGTCAACAAAATAATAAATGTATGCCTACGCTACATATCGTCAGTGGGGTGACAAAACCTTGTATCTCAAAAATGACAAATGCTTAGGAGAAAAAATGGCTGCCTTAGCATGCAAGTCCAGTGGAGTTACAAGGTCTTGTCACCCCACAATTAAACACCAATTCTCACCACTTTCGTGATACATGTATATTATCTTCCATGGAGCTGTAACCAAATTTGTCTCTGACTTGTTCAATTTCAATTTGACTGTAATGCTTAGTTTGAATTTCAATGTTGGCTGAATTCAGAGTTGAAATCTTAATTAAATTTCAGTGTTACACTATGTAAATTTACTGAATTTATGTACCTTTTAAAACACACAATGTATATGTGTTATGTAGGTCATCAGTGGGGTGACAAACAGACAAGTTTGGTTAATAAGCAAATGTCATGGTTGACTTATATATCTTCCATGGGAGCTGTGACCAAATTTGTCTCTGACTTGTTTAATTTCAATTTGATTGTAATGCTGAAATTTGAATTTCAATGTTAGCTGAATTTGGAGTTAGAAATCACTGAAATAAACTTTATCTGAATTAAATTTCATAAAATCAAATCTATCTTACAGACTATTTCAGACTTTTTGCAAATAGATTTTTATCTTAGTAATATTTTGAATTCAACAGTATGCATAGATGATTCACTTTTTTGCTTCTTAAGATACATGTAGTTATAGATGGTGAGTACGTACGTAACATTGGCTGGACAACGCACAATTAAAAAATTAAAAAATTTACTATCCACACTTGCCATATGCTGTATACATTCTATGATGTCAAATAAATGGAGCTTGTTAGCATTTCAGACCTAATGGAAGTATATGTTCTTTCATATACTTACAGAAACTATGACAAAGACTCACATCAGCCGGTTACATACGTTCCTTAATTGTGTCATAACATGCATCAACAACGTAATATGTATTTTTAAAAGTGTTTTAGTGTTGGAAAAGTGTAAGTACCCAGTAAATGGTGACACCAAAGGACACCAAATCAAATAGGTATGCACAATTCACATTTCTCTAAAAAAAACATTATTCAACAGTGTACGCAAATCACACAATTTATTCAAATCTAGAACAACTAATCATGAAAAGCAAAAAAAAAAAAAAAAAACACATCAAAAGTTTGAGATACAACTTTTCACTTGGTGTTTTATCGATTGCAGTACACTGTCACATCAATAGACATTACATATACAGGTTAACTAGCATGTCAGGGGAAACTTTACACTCTACACACTCTCTGGTCCAGTGTTACATACGTTCACTCCTCATACATGCCAAACATTAGAACCTCTGGCCCAAGGTTCAGCAAGTAAATGCAGGTTATCTTTTCTGTCATAAAAATATAAAATATACGATATCAGGCAAGCAATAGCAGAAATGTTATCACCCCAGGGTTACAAATTATTTTGTCCAATTTTCATCACAGAAGTACCCACTTAGCCATGGCAAGGCCCAAATACGTGTACATCTGACTTGATTCTTGCTCATGTTGCTGTTCTGCATTCCTGGAATATCAGAAAATTTTAGTCTTAAAATAAGGCTTAGCCGGACTTTACAATCCAAAATTTAGTTATTATTTTTTATTTCTGTTCACGATAATTTGAGATTTCACATTTTTTGAATCTTGATTCTCACTCTATTAGTTTTGTAGATCTCAGACAGTCATTTCGAAAGAAACTTACTCAAATTAGACTGCACTATTGAATATTTCGGTGCCTTCGCTTGATCGCAAATTATCGTTCAACGGCAAAGCAGGGTTTCCGAATGGCGCAAGTTAATTATGTTACTACCGATTACGAAGGTTCAATTAATGTGTCAAAACTCAAATGTAGGAAAAAAGGAGAAATCTGCAATTTTGGGCAATAACAAAATTGTTTGAGTCGCCATGCAGACGTGATCTGTCTCGGAAGTGTTGCTGTTTTGATTTTAACTGAGCTTAATCATCTGTGCCCTTTGATCTCCCCATGCATTACAGTTACCAAGGAAGACTTAGTAGACACCGCATAGAGAATGGGAAGAGGATCATTCATACCAGCAGTGTATGACTCGACTGTGGAGGAGATCGGCGGCAATGCAATTGCAAAGCAGTAGCGACAAGGCCAGGGCCAGTGCACCCCTGAAGAGGAAGTTGGACGAGGTGTTCCAGGAAAGTGTAAGTTTCAACTTTCAAGGACAAAACAAATGGGCATAATCGTGTATTAGGCCCCACCACTGCTACATACTGATATACACTAAACCTAACCATGAACCCTAACTAACACCTAAACTCTAACCTAACACCCCTAACCCTAATTTGGTAGAGCTATAGGTCACGATCAATGGCTATAGGTCAGATTAATGGCTATAGGTCAGATTTAGTGGCTATAGGTCAGATTTAGTGGCTATAAGTTGGGCCACATAAGTGTATACAGTATAGCAGTGGTGGGGCCTCACCATACACGATATTGCCAACAACTGTAACACTCATACTCATAGTCACTGTTTATTTGGTCACTAGCCAGTTGGTCCACTACCATTTGGTCCACTAGCCAGTTGGTCTACTGCTTTTTGGTCCACTATCCAGTTGGTCTACTGTAATTTGGTCCACACCCTATAGTACGTCTACTACCCATTTGGTCTACTAGTACTATTTTACTAGTCATTTAGTCTACCATTTAATTTGGTCCACACTCCAATTGGTCTACACCCATTTGGTCTACTAGTATTTTGGTCTAACATTTAGTCCATCATGCAATTGGTCTACAAATTATACTTGGTCTAGTCAATACATCTTAGTCTACTAGTTATTTGGTCTACACTCTATTTAGTCTACTAACCAATTTCGTCTCCAAATCATTTAGTCTACAATCCATTTCGTCTACGATGCTCTTGGTCTAGTACTAGTCATTTGTGCTACTACCCAATACGTCTACATACGATTTGGTCTACTACTACTAGTACCGTTTCTACACCAGTAACGGATCACCTACCCACATTGAATGCATGAAGACGTTTGTGACTATCTAATTGTTTTAATTTTTCATACTGGAAGAGGAATGTGCATCTAATATCAACTTATCATCTCCTTTTTAAAAGTGATAAACCTCAGTTCCATGATCATCGCGCCAAAAGTGAGAAATTAGCCTTCAAAATAGTGTCATCTAGTGACAAAATGTACAGATTTCAGATTTTCAAGAAAAAAAACGGGGGTAAAAAAAAAAATTTTTTTTTTTAATAAGATGTTTAAAAAAACAAAAATATGCCGACGGATCTAGAATTCCTATATTATTAACAACAGGATAGATGTTCTGGTAACACACACCACAGCATTTTCCCGGCGTGTTTGGGTGCAGGCTTATAGTAAAAAAAGGCAAATTTTAATGTATAATTACAGCAGAAATTATCTACACCAGTAACGGATCACCCATTTTTCAAATCCTTATAAAAACAAAACAAAAGATCAGAATTAATTTTTGTTTTGCTGTAACAATGTATTTCACTAGAATCTGTGATATTTCTAACTTGAAATCGGAAAATTACTTGGATATTCTTGGGTAACAATCGGGTTTTTGTGTGATTTTTGCTAACATTTCCTAAGGATCATGTGGGGCAGAATTCAACTCCTCATAACACTAAATAAGGAAGCACGTTTAAGAAGATTAATTTTTCTCGGATATTAATTGCTAATTTGCTAACACTTTGATGAAAAAATTAAGATAATTGGTCAATTATTTTTACAATTAAAGCCAGGTGATCCCGTTACTGGTGTAGGGGTGATCCGTTACTGTGCTGCAGCGTAAGGGGTTCGTAAAACGCGCAGTGATTTGCTTATTAGTGATCGGAATGAGTTTGAATTGAACAATATTCGTAATCTGCACTATTTTAGCTCTTCCAACGATGTATGATAGTCCATACACAATATTTTGTCTTAGCAAGAAATTGTATCCACGCAAAAGTGATCCGTTACTGGTGTAGCTACGGTACTAGCAATAGTCTACAACAACGCCCCACGCTGTGTATGAAATGTTGTTCACATGTACAGTTAGTATTTTGAAGTTGATGCATAGGTATGGCAAGGGAAGCAACGTCAAAGGGATCTGTTGAGTATAGGGGGCACTTTCACACAAAATATTGTTTGTGAGATACCGAAAAAACTCACTCTCACATTTGAAAGAACATTACAATTTTAATGACAGAAACTATTTTATTTAAACAAAATCGGTTCCGAATGGCTGATAAATATCAATAAACTATATAGTTATTCATTCTAAATTTGCTTCACTTTTATTTACTTTTTAAGAAAAGTTATAAAAAAAAATCATGAAGTTCTACTTTGAAAAAAAATCTCGAATAGGTTATTTTCAACGTGTGTTTATGGCTGTACAAACTCTATAGGGGGCTGGGGCCACAATCTGGACTGAAACGTTTTGTGCATTTTTTTAAAAACGTTAATTTTCTTCACTAAGACTTGGTGTAAACTA